>VZTB01009277.1:711524-752263 GCA_013397245.1 Thryothorus ludovicianus
GCCGGCGGCGGCCCTGGGGCGGCTCCTCCCGGCCCGACCGCTCCGCGGTGCAGGGCGGGCCCCGAGCTCCGCGGGGCTCTGGCCGCTGTCCCCGGACAGCCCCTCCGGTGCGTGTGCGGTCGGGGCGCGCCCCGAGGGCAGCGCGGCCTGCAGCCGCTAATGCCGTGTCTTCCGCGCTGAACTTCGGGTGCCAGCTGATGTCGCTTAGACACAAGATTGCAAGGTCTTGGGTAGTTCACCTCTCACAATTTCATGAGCTGTGTACTTGATCAAATAAATTTTGAAAATCCCAAAACACCTTATGTTATTAAGAATTTCAGTTGTCAATGCTGGGTATGTGCCTGTTGACTGGTTGTTAGAATTATCGTGTTCTTGTATCAAAACAATCACAAAATGCTTGGCAGTTATTTTGCCAAAAAATAAAATTGTATTCTACTCAGCAGTTCGTTGGGACCGCTGGATTCGTCTTGCTGCCCTGTTTTGAGTTGCAGTGCTCCCAAGCAAACATTGAGGAATAAAACATTGGTTTCTATATTTGAATACTCAAAGTAGGCCTCTCTTAGTTTCATTTTGGAAATAGACTTCTCATGTTTATATCACAAATATTTTTCAAAATGGTCCTATTTGTGGGATTGGATTTTTTTTTTTGCAGACTTATTCCTGGGTTGTTCACTCTCCTTATGGCTTTTTAAAACCACTGTTACAGTGAAGTGATCTGAAGCTTTCTGAACTGTTCTCATGGTTCTCTTCTTTAACTTTTAAAAGACTTTTAAGAAAATCTAGGAATGCTTATAGAAAATAACTTTTTTCTGTTTATATCTGGCAGGTATTTGAAATGTGCCAAAAGCAATAGCGCTGAGACAGTGGAAGGGCTAGAGAGCATAATGCTTTCTAAGAGGCTTTTAATTCTTGCTAAGCTACTTCTTTTCTCAGATCATCAGTTTAATAATTAAAGCTTCTTTCTGTGTATGCATGAATGTTATTTTTACTAGTGCCATTCCAAACTTAAGCCTTTTTCATTCAAGGCAAGTTGAAACTATGCCACTGTTCTTCCATGCTGACTTCTGGTTGCTGTTGCCGTGCTGGGGACCTGGGGTTCTCTGGGCAGCTCAGGGCACAGCTGAACTCACCTCCACTCTCACCTCCTGACTGATCTCTTCTTCCCTGGAACTACATTCAAAGTTTTGCCCTTCCTCGAAGGTTCAGTCTGAGTTGGGATTTGCTATTCCTGTTCTGTGGCAGCATGGTAGATAATGAGGATGAAGCTTAGTGTCACTTATCAAAGGGTACACGGTAGGGTTTAGCTGTCTGGTGTCACCAATCCATGTCACTATTCACCTCAGGGTGTGTTTAGTCAGCCCCAAACACATTTTAACTACAATGTAGTGCACTTGACGATTAGCTCTTTCTGTCCTCGATCCTCCTATCATTAGTTACTTTTTCATACCTTGAGTTTTTATGACAGCTCAGTTTGGTGGCAGCACCCTGAATTCAGCTTGTGCTGTGTGCATTTAGAGGATGTGCTTTGGTATTACTCAATCTAAATAATGCTTCCCTGTACAATCTTCTGTACAGAGCCCTTCCCGTCTAATACAGACCTTTCTTTATCCTTTGAATTACAGACATTATGCCTTAGATTCATACTCAATAACTTAGTGATCATATTCTCCTGTGAATAGCGTAGCAGTGGTATTTGAGGCTTATAATTTTTATGAGTTTTATAATATGGCTTTACCATACGAATAATAGCATTTCTGTTCTGTAGCCACAGCGTTAACTACTTTAGGTGGATTTTTAGTGTTTAAAAATGGGTTTATGTGGAATATTTTGAGTAGTCTGTCTCTGAATTCAGTCTTGTCTTGCAAGGCACAAGTCTTAAATAAAAACTTAAGGTTTTTGTACATGTGGGTTTCATTTAATTTACCATGAGGGAAAAAAAAATTATAATATTTTTGTGCATGCTCTTTCAGGTCAGAAATTAATTTTGTGTCCCAGTATTCCAAAATGATCTACTAAGTCAGTTGTCCTATTTTCTTTTTACTATGTAAAAAGTATCTGATACTGTTTTTCAATTTTACAGTGTCTTACTCTCATCTGATCTTGCTTTTGATTTTTTCCTCACTTTAATATGAAGTTTTCCTAGAAAGCTGAGTACTAACTTATAAGTTCTTGTGTGACTATTGCATTCTGTGGATTTTAAAACTCCAAAAGCTGTAAATACCACAGATATGTAAAGCAGTAATATTTGGTACACTCTATTGAACTATGTCCTCTGCTCCATCTCACCCAGTAAACTTGGATGGAAGTGTGAACTGAGATTTGCCCCTGTGAACTTGCTGGTACATCAGTGAAGACCCTGAGCCTTGAGGTTCCTTGTGATTCTTAAGAAAATTCTAAATTATGTTAACATATAATTAATGGTGTTGTGAAGTTATGACCCAAGAAGGATGTGGAAAAAAGTTGCAAATCAGCTAGTAGGAGCTGTTCAGTTTGTTTCCTCTGCAAGCACCTGTAAGTGGTTTTCCTAGTTTATTTCAACTAAATATACATTGAGCTCTTATAGAGGTCACCATTTTCATTCCTATCTAAAAAATTAAAAATTTCTTCCTCCTCTGCTTCCTAAAGTACTGTCTTGGTGATTCTTTGTGTTTGAAGCACAGAAGTTGCATTGTTTCTCTTCAAATACAGAGGAAGCAGCTTTGTTGTACTATGTGTCCATATCCTTCCATAATCCATTCTATCTTTCGATAGCTACAAACATTTCACAACCTTGGATATCATACTTTATTAGAAGTGCCTGCCAAGCTTATTTAGAGCATCATTTACTTGGGATTAAGTGTTTCCTAAGGAGGTGCTGCTCTGAATCACAAAGAATGCTGTCATTTTGTAACAAGAGGCCTGTAGTTGAGTTGAGAATCAATAATATAATATTTTTGCTGCACAGACAGCCCAACTACACATTTTAACCAGGAAGCTTTGCACCTTGGAGAAAACTGATGGTTCTTACTATTGATTTTAACAGTTAGAGTGTCAGGATTCAGTATTCCATACTCCTGGCAAAAAAAAAAAAAAAANGCTTGGATTGATGTTTGAAATGGAGTGGTATGTTCACTATTCAGGCTGGTGAGAATATCAGCGCAGAAATATACTGCAAGTAGCACTCACAAGACTGACAAGTAAAATACTTAAGTACAAAACCTGATCAGCAAAGAACAAAAGCATTCACATCCCTGATGTGGAATCTCTTTGCTTTTGAACAAATGTCAGGAAGTTTGTAGCATATTGTGCTTCTTTTCATTTTTGCTCTTATAGTTGCACCTAGGTTTTATTCCTGATTTTCATTTTCATCAGTTTTCTTAGTAAGGGTGAGCAGATAGGAGCAGCTCATGAGATTTGATTTTAAATAACACTGTCAGTGTCTTCAGTCACTTGTTTGACTGAAGATCTTGATATTCATTATTCAGCTGTAATTGGAATACCAACATTCACTTCTATTTCTAGTCCCATGCACAGTTAAAAATAAGTTGTATGGTTAGCACAAAACTGCTTGAAAAAATTGATTTTAAAAATTGCGAATTGTTTTTCCTGAGCTTGCAGCTTGCTGTCAGTGCCTCAGGAAGTAGGCTTAAGTGTGATTTTTTGCCAATTGCAGTAGAGGAGAAGCTTGATCTTTGAGCTTTAATAGTAGTAGAATAAACTGCAAACAGTTATTAATGCTGTCATGAGGATGTGTTTATTAATTTCCCTTCCATTACTGGGAGATGTTGGATATGAACACTGCCCTCCTATTCCAGGTCTGTGCCCTTCTGTAGCTGACTGTGTGCTGTGAAGCAATTCCAGTAGATATATTTTCATTAGAGTTCTCATCAGGATCTTTAATGAGATGATGGCATGGGTGGAGGTGGCAGAGTGTTTTAGGTTATATGCCAAAAGCTCCCAGTGAGGACTACAGGGAACCCGTGATGGATGGGGGGAGCCCAAACATCACCCAATCCTGGCTTCTCCCAGGCCTGTGCCAAGAATTCCAACCCATCAGAGCTCAGTTTCCGTGAGCCCAAAGGAGCATGGGGCCACATACAGAAGGTGGGAACTCACAATAAAGTCCGAGAGAAATGCAGGTGTTCTTTGGGACCCCCTCCCACTCCAGGGCTCATCCCAAGAGACAGTCTGGGCTTCCAGGCATGATACTCATCAAGACGAGTCAGTCCTGGAGCATCTTTGGGACTTAAGGGCGTTGCTGCATAGGGTTGTGGGAGGGGTTATGGGATGCAGAAGAACAGCATTTTGTGATCACATATGGCTTGTTGAGAATAAAGGGTCAAAAACAGAAGATTTGGCAAGGGAGAAGCAGTTTTGCTCAAGTGATGTTGCAGCCGGGAATACTAAGAATATCAGTGTGGGAAAACATATATTATGCCTCGTGCTGGTTATACTCTGTCTGGTTTGACAGAGCTGTAGAGATAACATAAATGTTATCTTAAGAGACTTAAGAGGCATTTTCACAGACAGGCTTGAGCCACCTGCTGAGAGAGAGAGATCAAAAGCCCAGAGATGATATAAAGTACAGCAAGGTGATGAACTGGGCATGTGCAAGGCCCTTTGGTAATCTGGGGCGAGCAGTGGGCTCCCCTGGCCACTGGGATGAACTGAGGCTAAGGGAGCCTGTGTCCCTGTGTGTCCCTGTGTGTCCCTGCTTCACGGCCTTGTCAGGGAGGTAAGAAATGAAATCCACACTCTGCATTTCAGCTGTGGCATGGTGGTCACCCTGGTTACCTGTCTGTTGTTGATTCACTCGTAGCTTGTTATGGGATGTGCAGGGGAGAAAGCAAAGACAGGGAAAGCAGGAAGTTCAAGTGATTTAGGAAGAAGTGAGAGTGGGAAAATAAAGGAACAAGGGGGTTAAAAGGTCTGGTCATGTGTGTGTAGGCTGATGGTTGGTACTCTTGTCTGGCTATGTCCTACATCTAATCATCACAGTCTGTCCTGTCCTCCTGCTAAATTCCTTTCTAATGCTGTCTTGGGTGAAGGACTGTGTTTGGGGCAAGAGAGTGTATATTTCAGTGCTAGCAGCTACCGTCAGACTGTGGGTTGGAGGGACCGTGTGTCCACAGTGCCAGCAACTGGAACATGTGAAGGTTTGGATGCCAGCAGTCAGGCTGGAGGCCTGGAGGCCTGGGTACTGGCAACTTGGGACATTTCATGGAGTGAGTAAAACCAAATGTTAGCCCCTGAAGTGGGGTTGGGGACCGTGTGTTTATCTGTGTTGTAGTACTGGAGCAAGTATGGGTGTACGAGGGACCATGTGGCTGCGGGTAAAGATCCAGCTGGAATAGCCTGTAAGTGGGTGAATAAGGAGAGAGCTGGAGTGAGCTTGTCTCTCCAAGAGCCAGGAGGAGCTGTTGGGGCCACCAGGGAGTCCTGGCCAACTGCTGGGGAGACTGTAGGGTCAGGAACAGATGTGTGTGTGTGCCTGTGTGTCCCTACAGGCAAGACTGAAGTGGGATTGGATATTGGGGGACCAGGGCTGAAGGTTTGGGAGGGCTCCCACACCCGGCTGGAGAGAAGAGCAGGATGAAGCTGTCAGTGTGAACATGCTGTGTGTCTGTCTGTGATGGATATGGCCACCAGCGTAACTGCCTGGTGTGTGCATCTGCCTCCTAGGAGCTGATTTTCAGCCTTGCCTGGTTGGACCTGGACATGGAGCTGTGACTGCCCGGCCTCTCGGCTGTCAGATGCAGTCTCATACATCTTCTCCTGACAGTCATCTGTAATCACAAACCATGGGTGGTCTCTGTAATAACATGGTGTTTTCATTGCCTGTAACTATCAGACATACCTCTTTATTACCAATTATTCATTTTTTCAGTCTATCCATTTGACCTTTTGGAAATAAATGATGAAGCTCTTCCCCTGAGTGAGGAATAGAAAATATGTCTCATTTTGCCTGACTAGGAGCCTTTAACATTTATTAACATTATATTCTATTCTTTTGACATATGCATTTGTGATACTGGTTATTAAGATATATGCAATGGGAGCTTTGCTTGTAACCTTGGAATACAGAGAGAGGAAAAAATCTCAATCCCTCAGAAATGTAAATAGGTCTTGTACCATAATCTTGAAGATAAAAATATCACTGTACCTTCATGTTACTGTAATTCTGCAACTTGATTGCCCAAAAATAATTGCCACAGCAAGATTTAAGTGGTGCTTGCTATAAAAGATGTCAAAATGATGACAGCTCTTAAATGTGCCTCTGTCCCTAATTTTTTCTCCTATCAGTTCCCCAGTGTTTGGATGGTTCTCATGTGAAAGTTGCGTGCTGTATTTCCTTTGCTCATGCTGCTGCCCTTAGAATTGAAGCTGGCAGCCACAGAACTGTTTGTATTGTAACTAAGCTGTAAAAATGAAGAGAGCAAGGAATGTGGAGTCCCACGAGGCCTCTAAAAGCAATTTTTAAAAACTTGTTTGCGTAGCTTTTGGCTTACTTGTGTGGAGGATATAAGTTCAGTGAGTGGAAACATTATTTCAGAGAGGATCTGGGCATTGCATTTCATTTGTCTGCGCAAGCTGAAAGGGCTTTGTAAAGGTGCAGTGAATAAGGGCGATGTTGAAAGAACAGAATTGGGAAACAGTGTTTGATAATGAAGGTGTGGACCTAGAAGGCTGCTAAGGTGGCTGCCAAGTCTGTCTGAGCTTTGATATAACAAAAAAAAAAGTCTCAGATACTTAAAGGCACGTAATTCCTACCTAAGTTAATAGAATTGGTCTCACCATATTAATTTGTTATGATATTTTCCCTAAAACTGAATCATAGCTGTTAAAAATACATGTCTTTATTTTATTAATGCTTTGTAGCTCAGATTCTTTGGTTTCTTATTTCAGTTATAAATCATGGTAGATTTTATAGTACAATAATAATGACAGGCTTTTAATCTTTCAGTCAGGTTTCTTAAAAAGAGAATCACCAAGTTTGGTAACCGGTAATTAAAAGTCAGACACTTTCTTCCCCTCTTTCCTCACCTTTGTCTGACATTGCTGTTTGAAGGCTCAGGGAAAGCTTCTATAAAAGCCATCGTCACTATAACCTAGCTCAAGATGCTCAGATAGCAAAGTCTGGGTCTGGAGAAAAAAAAAACAAATTTTGCTATAATTTCACAAAGACCTGTGTATGCAACATCTCTCATGTTCCAGTGCTACAGCTTTTATTTTGCACCCTTTTTTTGGTGCTCTTGCAAGCAGCCATCTCACACCCATCGCTTCTCTCACCTGGGAAGGCTGCAGTAGCTGGTGAGGTTGCTGTGCTTGGCATCTTGGAGAAGGTATCTCCAGCCGATGATGGCTTACCTGGGAGATCCTCCTTTTCTGGGAGTGCCTCTGGTGGGATGGGATACACAACTTGTCCTCACAGGCAGAGATATGCTTAAAAAGGATTTGAAGTGCCCCAAGCCCTGGTCTTCATGTGGTATTACAGTTTTTTTATTTACAACAGCTTTGGTTGCTTTTAATATTTCATAATGTTTCTCTTAAGTTTGGTGCATAGGAATTTGAATTCTCTTTAAGTATCTTATCTTAAAGTTTGGTAGCTTCTTTATTGCTTAATTCAATACAGTGAATAAAGCTGCCTGTTTTATTTGCCTGAGTGCATAAAGTGGCAAGTTCTTGTGTTCCACAAGTGGTGACCTTTTTCTTTTTCTCATATTTAGGAAGGCTGTGGAAGAGTTACTTAAAGAGGCAAAACGTGGGAGAACCAGAGCTGAAACAATGGGAGCTATGGGTTGGTAAGTCATGCCAAGAGGAAATGTATGCTGATGCCAAAATAAATCTTATATTTAATGTGTGACAGAAGTCTCTACCTTTTTATGTGTCTCATGTTTAAATAATTGGTCTTCATCCGTGTATTAATTAGGGAAAAAATTCCAGTCTAAATAAGAAAGAAGTTCAGGTAAATTCTGTCTGCATGAAATTGCTTGTCTGAAAGTGTTGAAGACAAAGCAATTGGGAAATTGGGAATATGTTCTTATAATAGATGGAATTGCAAAGTTTGGGCTGGAATATCATGAGTCTTTAAAATGCCAGTTGTCTTCATCGTGCATGTACTTACTACTGGCTGTATGTTACTGGGTTAGACTCTGTTTTAAGTGAAAAGAATTCATAACCTGAAAAAGAAACCTAAAGCCTTATATTATTTAAACAACAAACTATCCTTTAGTAGACAATTAATGTGTAAATTGTAGCCAGAAATGAACTCAGTAAACTCAAAAGTAAAATCCAGTTTTGGAAGAGGGTTACTTTTTAGTACAAAAAAAAAGCCCTAAAACCCAGGGGTTAATTTATATAGTAACTGGGGAAAAGAATGACAGTCTTTAAATCTTAAATGAATACAGCATTAGTTCTTCACTGCAGTACTCCAGATTTTACAGCTAGATTGTCAAGGGATGTAATGCATATCATTGTAATTAGAGAAGTAATAACATGCTGAGAAGAGTCATTCATCATAAAGTAATGTATGTGACTTTGATAAGAAGCTACTGGACCTAGGGATGTTCACACAAGTAGTGCACCAGTTGACTGCACTAAAAGCACTTGTAGATAAGGTTTGGCTTCCTCCATCAACAGTAGTAAGAGATAAGCCTGCACTGTTCATGAAGTTCTCAGCTCAGTCGTCTGTTTTAGTAGCTCTGAAGAGATTAAAATAGTGTCTTGCTGGAACAAAAAGGTTACTCCTTTATGTTTTCAAACAGGTTTGGGATTTTCTGTATATTTTACTCAGTATTTCTTCGAGGGATGCAGTTCATACCCTTTCTGTTAAAGCAGCTGAATTGTTTAGTCCCCCAGAGTGGCTATAGCTGTTGTGATCTGCCCTGCTTTGGCCCTGTCAGCCCAGCTATGTGGCCAGGTAACCCGGTGCACAGGATTAGCACCATGAAGTGATGTATGCGTCCAGTTACTCTGAGTTTGCAAGTTGATTCCAGAAATGGGAACTAAAGATTTCTGCAGGGAGATACAGGGTGTGCCTGTACAATTTAGCTGCCACTTGTGCAGTCCGGAATACCTGCCAGGAGAGTGTATGGGCATCTGCTCCTGAATGTGGCTCCTTTATATTCCTTGTTTGTAAGAGAGTAGGGGTCTTATTCAGCTGGCTGTGATGATCAGCTCAGGATGCAGTTTGCTAAAGCCTGGTGCCCGACGCCTTCCAGAGAATGGGATAGGCAAGGGTGACCTGTTCTTCAGAGAAGTTGCTGATTATTGGTGTCTGGCTAGGCCAGGATTCTGTTAAAGTTGTAGGAGGAAAGGACTATCAAGAAGGCTTGAGGCAGAGGAAGACTGTTGACATAGGGATTGGCATGGTGATATCCTGAACTGAGGCTGTTGAAGTACTTTTGACTGCAGAGGTACATGTGAACAGCTGTACTAGGTCAGACAAAGGATCCATCTCTGCAGTGCCCTGTGTCCATCAGCGGCCCATAACCAGTGCCTAGGAAGTGCTTTGCTAAATGTCTTTGTTTCTGAATATGCTTCTTCAAGGTACTTCTTCTGCAGCTCAGGATATTATACTCTTAGAGATGATTTATTTGTATGTAATGCATCTCCAGGGATTTTCACTTCACCAAATTTATCCTTAGAGAGGTTGGTAGTAATCCCATTTGTGACAAATCTACTGCTGTAGGCTTTGGCATAAACTAGTGTATGGCTGGCATGTGTGGCTGTAAGGAAAGTATAAAGCCCCCCAAAGGCAAACTCCCAAAAAGTCTTTGCTGTCCAGTTCTGCAGGCACAACACACTGAACAGCAGCTCCAAGCTGCCACTGCTGTCTCCTCTTTAATATTTTTTATGCCCTGTTATACTGTTCTGGTGCTTCTCAACTAGCCCAACAGATAGATATTGCATAGAGACATGGGGAGTATAATGGGTAAGATATTTGGAAGGAAACTTAACTATGCTCAGTTGAGTATCACACTCTAGCAAAATGCTGTCAAGAGTAACTGATCCTGAGGGGCTTCAGAGATTACATCCATGTAACCTTGCAAGTTGTAAACTACTGAGAAGAAGGTAACTTCTGCTCAGAGCTCTATGGATAGCAAATGAAATTAATAGCAGAAAAGTTAGTTAATGAAAATGTGTATTAGTAGACCAGATCAAGGAAATCATAACTGATAGAAGCAAAGACAAGGTCATCACCAACTTGTCTAAAAGCACACTGTTAACAGGTAAAACACAAAAAACTTCCTTCCTTGCCAAACTCAAAATGCTTACAGGTGTGTTTCATGAGGACTTCTGGGATTCCTCAGCCCTTTGTCAGAGGAGTCCTGGAGAAGAGATGCACAAACCCTGGAGACATCTAGTGTAAGGCCATCAGTCCTGCATTGGCACTGGAAAGTTGAAGCAGCTCAACCTGTGAAGAAAAGATTTGTTCTGCCATCTGTCTTTGGGTAAGGAGAAGCAGAGGCTACTACTGCTCATACTTCACTGATTCCAGTTTGTGTTGCTCTCCAGCAGCTGTTGAGTACTGGGAAATACATTTCTGGAGTCAGTGGCATTTGACAGAAGTTGGTCAAAGGGAGGTGTATGAACAAGTGGCGTTCCTGGGTGGGGTGACTATGTTGTGCATACCATTTCAAAGGAGTAGTGTCTCCTGGCGGATGTTGATGGCAGCAAAACCTTATCCAGCAAGCCTTTCAACACTGTTTTGGGGCTGCTTTCAGGTTCAAGCCATTGCTCTGTTACTGTCCAGAGTGATTAGTTCTCCATAGCTCAAGTACACTGTTTGAAAAAGTTCCCCAAGCACCCCTCCCAACCTTTTGCTATCTCAGTGTTTGAGATGGATGGTCAGCTGTTGCTGAAGCCTAAAATACAAGTATCCAAGCCAGCTTAGCTGACAGGTACAGAAAAAATGTAAAAAGTAATCAACCTGCAGCCCAGTCTCTCATGACTGAGCCTTGAAAGCCAGGACAGTATTGTTAGTATTTCTTCCAGTTTGGGAATGTTTTGCTGTTTTTACATGGCCTTACAAGCTCAGTGTAGATGACATGGGAAGGTGCTGCAACCTTAGAGGCTAGTGGAAGAAAGGCTTGTCCCTGTTGGGGACAAGTAACCAGCAGGGAGGTTGGCAGTGATACTGGCTGAGAGTCTGTGCAGGAAGGGATCATGCAGCCGCATGATCTCTTCATTGGTTAAGAGTCTCAGCTCACTGGCCTCCATTCTCCCAGGACTGCTCAGATAGGCAGTACGTTGGTCCATGATAAATGAATCCAAGAAATGCTGGATGTTCTTATTTGTAGATTTCATTCAGTAATGCAGTATTTCTAGTTCCTGCAGTGTTCCTTTTGTATGTGCTCTGTGGCCATGGTGGAGGGGTCTCCTGCACCTTTATGATAACACATGATGTAGATCCTGCTGCTAATGTGTCTGGCTCAAGCATTAGTACAGCTAATCATAAATAAGGAAATGTGTGAGAGAAGGGTAAGGAAGAAACCTCTTCTGAAGGTGTCTTAATCCTGGAAATGTTAATCAGAACAGAGCAGAATCTGTGGCTGAATCCTAGTGGTAGTGCTGTGATGCTGGAACTTCTGAGATGAGAAAAGACATCAGAGCAGCTGTCTGGAAGCTAACATTTGAAGAATCAGTTGGATCCAGAGTGAGAAGTTGTGGACAAATAGTGTAAGAACATTTGAAATGGTTGGATACATTTGTTCCATCAGAGGCTATTTGACATAGATGAAGAAATAGGGTATTTGGGGGTTTCCATTGCATCTAGTCAAAATAAAGCCAAAAGTTCAGCTTCCCTGAACAGTCCCTGAAGTGTTTTTCTTGGTTCTATGTACATAATTCATAAGCTTCTTTATAGCAGTGAAGTTAGGTCCAATTTTAAACAGTTGTTCTACTTTAATTAAGAAAGGCAGTTGATATACCACAAAAGTTACTATGTGAAAAAAATTTCTAGATGTCTTTTTTTGCAGTGTAGGTCTGATCTTCAAAGATGCTGATAACATGAGCTGAAGCTAAATTGAATGTAGCTTTTACTTGAAAGGCTTACGTAAAGTAAGAACAGGAAAAGAGGATATTTTTGGATGGTTTGTTCAGCTCTGTATTGTAAGAGCAGATGAAATTACAACCAAAAGAATTTTGGAAGCATTGAATTATTTTTAACTCTAATTTTTGTAAAGCAATCCTAAAATTGCTATAGATAGCACTCTGTTCAATACCAAATCTGTTAGAAGTACAGCAGAATACAGAGTGATAATGATGAGGATACCGGAACTGTGAAGTGCTGTGTTGCATCTTGTCTTTGAACGGGTGTTGTGTGACTGTGCAGGAACACTGCAATGTGAATTCCCCTCAGCTTTCATTTGGATGTAAGGAGGAGAAACAGGGTACAGATAGAGAATCTTAAATCTCTGAAATTAAAATCTTGTAATCAGGGCACATCCTAAGTCAAGTTATCACTGGAACAGATTGCCCAGAGAAGCTCTGGTTGCCTCATCTCTGGGAGTGTTTAAGACCAGGTTGGATGGAGCTCTGAGCAACCTGGTCTACTGAAAGGTGTCACTGTCTGCAGGGTTGGAACTTGATCTTTAAGGTCCCTTCCAAACCAGATGATTCTATGATCCTACAAAGTCCTGCCAGCTGTACCTGGCTGCCAAGATCATATTTCAAAGCTTTCAGTGTCCTCTGAGGCATCCTCTTTTTTAAGGTCCCCGGTGACAGGGTAAGAGCATAGATTGCTTGGCTTGGCAAAACAACCTCTAGCTGTTTCCCCCAGTGCCCCCCTCCCCCTTCAGTCACTCTTCTGTTGAAATAGGATATTTTCTATGGCAGTTTGGAAATTGTAGAAATGTACTTTTCAGTTCATCCATAGTGAACTTTTTTCTTGGAAAGATGGGCTTTACTCTGTATAAGGCTGGCTGTGCCAATTCTGTTTGGTGTGTCCAGTTACTCCGCAGAGAGAAGACTGGCACATGGCATTGTGCTCTTGTGTCTTAGTGTCAGCATGGTTTACTGTTAAGAACTTGTATAATACATTTCTGTGCTGAACTACACTGCTGCACTGGATGACAGGCACTGGTTGAAAATTCTGTGTTACTGCACGGAAGTTGACTTAAAGGGTCAAAAATAGGGTTAGTATGTGACCTATGTTCACAGTGACTGATTTAATTTTATTTTCTCAAAAGGCAATATCATTATCAAAATGCAATGTGTTGCTTTGTCTTGGTTATTGCACAGTGGAGAGATTTTTGGGGATGTGAGATTTATTTGTGGAGGGAGGCAAGAAGATTCTGTCAGTGAGAATAGCTTGGTCTCACTTTTGGGGCATGTAGAGCAGAAAGGGAACAATTGTTGGTTGGTTGACTACAGAACTGGAGTCTGCTAGACAAGATGTCTCTAGCACTGCCATTTGTGTGCTTGCCTCTCACATGCCTGCAGCCCTGCTTGGGGCACTTTTCAGTTCAGAACTTTAATGTTCTTTTAACGTGTCTGGGTTTTGCTGGTTGGTTGGTTGGTTGGTTGGTTTGAAAGCAAAGCTTCTCAAATCAGTTCTGTGGCACTGTTTACTGGTCACAGCAGTGTTGTGTTCCACTGTGCCCAGGCTGAGATTGCCTCCCAGCCCTTCAGAACTCACCTGAGGGCAAACCTGTTTGTGAATTGAGCACTGCAGGGTCAGACCCTACAGCAAACCCAAGGCTGGTCTTTGGAGACGTTGATTTCCTCACAGTTAGAGATGCACTCAAAGATATCAGCAGATTCATACAGTTCACTTTTAACCTTTACAGTTCCATGTATACCATGGCTGTATGTAAACATGTGCTCTGTGTGTGCATGTAATGTAGCACATGCCATGCATCTTGTTTGCTTTAAGATTTAAAGGCAGAATTTCCTTTGGTGAAGTCTGAAGTCAATAAAACTAAGAACTAACATTTTTCTTCAGTGCCATGACTTACTGCTGCTCCATGAAAGCCTGGTAGTTCACTTCATTCACAGTATGATGGTAAACTAATGGCATCTCTTAGCTGACTCTCAAGTCCAGCATTTCTCATTAGTTTTCATTCTTAGTATAGCTCAGGCAGCACTCATAGTGTCAAATAAATGCTTCAGCCAGATGGATTTATTTAGGGCAGATTGACTGTCTCATTCTAGCATTATATATATTAGTGCTTAAATCAGTGCATTAGCTCAAGAAAAAACAAGAGGAAGAACAAATGTGAAATAGGTTTTGCCTGGAAGCAGCCTAGAGAAGGCTGCCCTCCTTGGTAGGAAATGTTGAGGTACAATAGTTTAATGCACTCCTAAGACAGACAAAGGACTTTAATATTGGCTGGTTTCTGTTATGTCTTGAGTGTAGCCTGTGCCATAACTTATTCATCAGTGCTGTAGCTTGAAGCAGAAAACCTGTTGTACTGACATTTATTAACCTCATGTTTTTACTCAGTAATGTAATTCATGGATAAATAGTTTCTCTAATTTACAAAGGAGTTTTACTAGATTAAAGATCTTATTTATTTAAAACCAGGATTTGAGAAAAATAGTGTAGATTTATATGACGAAAGTTTAGAAAATGCTAAATTTCTATGCAGTGGAAGTGTATCAGAAAATACCTAGTGGAAATAAAACAGCATGGCTGTATACTTCTAGAATTGCTCTCCTACTTTCTTGAAAGATTTAGGACAAGAACAATTATCAGGAATGCTTAGTAGACAGACCTGAAGCAAAACACCATGGTAAATTCCTTGTCCAGTGAAGTCATGAAGTATGCCGAATAATCATACATGATCCTTGTTGTAGTTTGCTTGTTGTTCTGATAGCTCTGATGGTTTGAAAGTGTCAAAGGTTTTTGAGTAGTTGGGGTATCATTTCCACACTTACACAAAATATTCAAGCAAAATAGATGATCTTAACATTGTGGTGTTAGGATTCCATGACTCTGTGGTTGATTCAGAAAGTGGCTGTGATCTCTAACAGCTCTGATATTTTCAAAGCAATCTTGTAACTTGTCTCAAAAATATGAAGACAAACACCACAGTGACTCCAACTATAAAGTCTTCAGAATGATTTCTGCTTTCTGTAGGAACATTCTTAAACTTGTTTTTTCTTATTCCATTCTTTAAGAGATGATAAATTGGGAATAAGTAGAGTACAGCTGGTACCGACAAGATAAATTAAATTTACAATACTTGTTTCCTAAAACTAGCTGATAAATTATGTGCAAAAGTGTTAAGCTGTGAGAGGAGAAAGTAAAAGAAAAATGGAAAGTAGCTGGATAAGTATCTTTACTGTTTAAGAAAAAGAAATAATATACTTTAATGATTGTTAAGTATAAGTGTAAATTGGTATGTCTCATGTATATGTTTCTGCTACAGCTATTTGGGTTCTTCATGCACATGTATCGTACTTTCTGAATATTGCAGTTCACTAGATAATGCTTACTTTAGAAGACTGTGATCTCTTTAAGCCATTCTGATTTGACTTAGAATATGTTACTAAATGTTTGATTTCCTAATTGATTGAGTATCTAAGTTAGGCACCATCAGCCTTAAAATATACTGTCATCCTTTACTTCCCCCCTGCACACACTACCTAGTGAAAATCATGAGGGTTTTCACTGTGTTGACATAAAATTATTTTCTTCCCATAAAGAGTGAGACAAAAGGAGACTGGAGATGATTCGGAACTTATTTTCTGTACTGAGAGTTTACACTAGGTGGCATGCAAGGAAAGCCAAAATCACAAATTTGTCTTAAGATCACTGAAGTTAAAATCTTGTACTTGTTTTGGGATGTTTTTACCTTCTCTTTTGATCACTTTTAAATGTCTTTACAGGTTGAAATGTCCTCTTGCTGGTACAAATAAAAGATTTCTTATTAATACCATCAAAAACACGTTGCCATCTCAAAAAGAACAAGACCAAGAGCGTGAGCAAAAGGAAGATGATAAGGAGTCTGAGCCAAACAAAAGCAGGAAAGAAGAGAAACCAAAGAAACGCAGAATTCACCCGTATACACCCAGCTTTCAGTCCAGAAGGAGAGTCAGCTACTCTCCTCCAAGGCACCAAAGCAGGAGCCAGCACACAAAGGATAAACATGAAAAGCGATCGAGCAAGCGATGAAGAGAGGAGAGTGATGATGAGTATGTGTTGTTACAAGTAAGGAAGGTCATTAAGTGTAGGAAAGCGGGGGTATCTCAGTTTTTCAAGGAGAGTTGATGTTCAAACTTGAATTTTGAACCAAGTTGCCTGTGTGAGAAGTAACATTGAGGTAGCTTTAGAAACTTTTATTTGGGACCTTTAAAAGAAAAGCAAAGTGCAGCATAAAACTTTCAGTTGTTTTAGGGCAGACATTCCCTTTACTCCTTTCCTCTCTCCCCTTCTGACTGAGCTTAGGATCTTGGTGATGGAGCGTGATACATGTGTCATTGTCTAATACAAATCATTTAGTCATGTCACTCTTTGGAAATAAATTAAGCAGAATTCTATTTATTGTGTGAAGTTTGCAGAACTTCTTTGCTGCTAACCAATAAAGAAGTTTTGCTTACTTGGGTTAGAATCTAGAAGAAGAGAAAGCTGGTCAGTGCTTGGCCAAGCATATGCATTTTGTATAGAATATAAGAGATTGCTTTCTTTAATATAAAAAGAACAAATTTAAAATGGGCAATGCTGGGTTTGCTTTCTAGGAGGAACTGCTGGGAAATATTGATTTTGCTTGTTAATGTATATTCACAAACCTATCATAGACAACAATAAACATTACCCCTAAAAAGCTGCAACTGCAATAATTGTCTCTGTTTAGACTTCCCTCTGTGAGGAAGTAGTTGGAACAGTCTGTTGTCACAGTGCTTTCAAAACAAACCCTGAAGACAAAATTTTCATGTTTTCTGTCTACTGCTAAAAAGTTTCCAAGTAAATATGTAGTACTAAAAGATGTAGTACTGTAAAGACGTGATGCTTAAATTGTCAAATGCTCACTTTCCAAGCCTATGTGACAATTCTGTCGTGGTACAGTTCATAAACTTATGACTGTGAGCACAAATTATACACATTGGCATCTTCTCTGTCTCACTTGTGTTTGTGTTACACATGAACAAACTTCTGTGTGAAATATTTTGTATTTTGCTGTTCTCAGAAATGATCGTTTTCAGCGCAGGTTTGTTTTTGAGTGTGTTGACAATAAAATGGAAAATGTTAATGGAAAATGCCCTGTGGAGTTGGTGCCCTTGGCAGCTTTCTGAGCCGGGCGTGCGCGCAGTCAGGGCAAGAGCGCCACCTATGGGCGGGCGGGGGAGCGGCTCGCTCCGCGCCCGGGGAGCGCCCGGGAACGGCCCCGCTGGAGCCGCACGGGCCGGGAACGGCCCTGCTGGAGCTGAACGGGACAGGAATGGCCCCTCTGGAGCTGCACGGGACGGGAACTGCCCCGCTGGAGCTCCCCAGGCCGGGAACGGCCCCGCTGGAGCCGCACGGGCCGGGAACGGCCCTGCTGGAGCTGAACGGGACAGGAATGGCCCCTCTGGAGCTGCACGGGACGGGAACTGCCCCGCTGGAGCTCCCCAGGCCGGGAACGGCCCCGCTGGAGCCGCACGGGCCGGGAACGGCTCCTCTCACTACTGCGAAGGTGCTTACTCTGGCGCTGAGCCCTCCGGAGCTCAGCGTATCCAACGAAGTGGGGTACTTTGACATTTCGCCAGTGGACTTAGCATAGGTCCTCTATTTCCCTGCAAGACCCACGGCACTAAAATAGAACTCTCAGCCTTTCAGAAAATTTGCAATTATTTAGTAGGGTCAGTGAAAAAGTAGTATCTTTGGAGAAAATAAGGACTATCTTAATTCAAATAAACATATGGTGTTTGCAGTCCTTAATTGCTTTTATGCACTCCTTAATAATCCTTTTTGGGAGGACAGCAGCTATAATACGGGCTGAGTTCTGCTGCAGTCACACTGCTGGATGAATGTCACCTTGAAGCAGAGAATTCACCTCACCATTGGTCAGGATTTGGACTGGAGATGTTCCACAGAACAAATTTTTGTGAATTCTTGCTGGTCTGACTTTTGCTGGTTTATGCTGTCCTGAGAGCTTTCAACTCTCAGGACTTCAAACACCACTTTGGGGTAAGGGCTGTTGTTGATGCTATATTAATTTATGCCAGGCTTTCAGGTAGGGAAACTGATTAGAGCATGGCCTCAAAATTAGTCTGGATTGCTCATAATGCTTGCCTACTGGAAATGCTCAGCTAAAGGATCTGACATGACCTGCACTGGTAACTGGAGAAAGCTTTTCATCAGTGGTGGTAGTTGTAGGTTCAGATTTAATTCCACATTTTTCTGGCTTACAGAATATACATGAATTATTAATCTCCCATTGGTTAATTCTATTTTTTAATGTTGTCTTTTGTAATAGACAATAAAAACAAAATCCTCTGCTGCTCATTAACTGTTCTTAAGGCAACTCCTTAAATAGACACAGAATGGGTAAACTTGGAAGGGAGCACAGTGATTACTTTTTAAAAAAGAACTTGGGGGCACAAAGCCAGTTTTGTATTTTGTCTGCAGTTGCTCATGTTGTGCAGCACCAGCATCATGTTTATAAGGCAACTTAAAGATAGGCTTCAACTCTGTAAGTTAAGACTTATACACGACTTTTCCAAATGTGTTACTAACTGCTATGCACTTGTTACTTGTAAAAATGCCTTGTCCTTAAATAAATACATAAATAAATGGTGTTTGCTTGGTCTCAGCTTCCCTAGCTACTCCCATGGGAAGGGAGAGCACCTTACCTTAGTGTTATTGCATCACAGGTTCCTTGTTAATCTGTGAGCTACCAGTGTTGTCTGTGTTTAGTTTCAGTGCACATTATGTGGAGAAAGTTTATTCAGGTGAGGCTATTCTCTTGCCATAGCCAGAACAATTTGCTCATTAGACTTTATTATTATGTTGGATAGAAATCCTCCAAATGTTCATTTTCATCAATCTGGTACTGAATTTAGATCACAAAACAATGTGAAAGAGGAGAAAACATTTTATGCTGCCTTCATGAAATGCTTTTGTTAGTTTTGGCTGTCAGAGAGATAGTAACATGCAGTTCTTACATTCATTGTACAGCCTCTTCTCTTTTGTAAATCCAATGTGAATTATTTACAATGAATCGTGAATGTCCAAGAAAAGCCCAACAAATTTCATGTACTTTCAGATTTCATGACTTAAAGGCAAAAACACACCCTCTTTTTTATACTGGATCACTCTAAACCAGAAGTTTCTTGAGGTGCAGTTGAAAGAGTGTTCCTTAGTGATCATGAAATTTCTACAGAAAACTAGTTAACAAAGGAGATGTAAATGTTTGTAGATCAATGGAATAATGTAGCAGGAGGGGGTTGCTTTTCCTGCACAGAACTGGTTTGGGTTTTTTTTTGTTGTGGCTGCAAGTTGATCACCAAGAAGCATGTTTCCTCTCTGTCCTGTCGAAGCTCTCACTAATAATTATGTGCTTTCAGTTAATTAAGCTGGAACAACACAAAAGCAGACTTGCTTGGATAAGTAGCAAGAAAACATATCTGGATTGTGTTTGAAGAAGGATTTTAGTCATTTTACCAGTGGAGTCACCGATCCACCAAATCTTTATTCATGTGAGTGATCTTTGCACTTGCAAATAATCCTGTTGTAGCTCACCATCTATGAATGAAACTCCTGTCTGCATTAATATACACTTTGTTTTAGTGACTGTCAATAGGAAATAATCAAGATTCAATGTTAAAGAGCATATAGCTCTGATTTAAAAAAAAAAACCTTAAAAATTTTGCCTGCAGAAAAAGCTAGAGCAGCAATATTACCACCCATCTCAATATCAATTGTGTAACTACAACCAAAGTCTGGTTTTGGGAAACGAGTAGGCATTCTGCTCTGCTTGAGATTTTGTCTTCTCAGTTCTCCAGCTTTTTCTGGAAAAGAATTGCCTGTGTCTTTTAAAGCATCACATGAGGGATAAAAGTTTGCCTAATGTTAGTCACTTAAAATTTCTCAAAGAAAAATGCCAGCAAGCAGCTAATCCATCAAGACCAGCAACAACTGACAGTTGCTGGTAATGAATTGTTTTTTAAGTTAAATAATAAGAGTATTATGAAAGGAGTATAACCTATGAAAGAGAACCAAGGCCCTACATGAGCTGTTACCTTGTCTCCATTCTGTATATTATATTCAAATACAGTTTTCTCTACCTAACATTGCTCCTCCAGGCAGTGCTGCGTGGTCAGTACCTCTCTGAACCCCTCCATTCAGAGAAGGCACTTGCTAAGTCCCTGGAGATAAGAATATGTTTTGTTTAGAAAAGTTTGAGTGTTACCCCTTCTTTCTCTTGTAGTGTCCATTTATTAAGTTGGGGGATGTCCTGAGGAGAGGCAGGTGAGGTCTCCCTGCTCTGGCTCTCCACGTCCCTCCCTGAGGACTCCACCAAGATGCTGTGTGGGGCATGGCTGCTGGAAAGGCCTCCTTCATGTCCAGCACCTGAGTCAGGCTAGTTAAATAAACCTCTGAGAAAGCATGTGTTCCTAGGGAAGCGGCTGGTACTGTGTGAGTAAACCTCAGCTGTGGGAATCAGGGAGTTCTGCTGTACTGAGCTCCTGCACATGTCCTGCCTGCCAGAAGTGCTGCAGACCTGCAGGTAGATGTACAGCTCCTGGCAAAAGGACTGGGGATCAGTCACGCTGTGAGGGACTGCCTGAGGGTGGCTCTGCGCCTCCCTCATCAACAGGTCTCATTTAGACTCGGATCTCTGCAGGAAACTTCTTGCAACAAGGACCAGGAAGGCACAGCTCTACCTTTCTGTAGCAGGAGCTATTGCATCCTGCCCAGTAAGCTCCCAGCTAAGAACTGAGTTAAACTAGCAATAAAAGTCAATGAGGATAGTTAAACTTCATTTTTCTTTGTCCATTTCCCAGGCATCTATGCCCTTGGAAAGGAAGAGTGAGCCCCCACCACACTCCCATTACTTGAGATTCACCTCCAGCCGTTGTTGCTAACATTTTTTCCTTTTTTTTTCCTCCTTTCTAGGTTGTGTTCTTTAATAATTTCGTGTCTCTTTCAGTCTAGGCTACAGCCTGGGAAAAACAAACCTGCTAGCCTGGCGAAAGCCAAACACACATGGCCCAATTACCAGCTTCCCCACTGTTCCTTTGGGCTGGCTGGTATTCTCCCTGCCTTTGTTTTGCTGCCTGCTCCCTGCCTCTGAGCAGCTTCCTTTGACTCCGCTCCATGCAGCCAGGCAGAACAAGATCCAGCAGGTAAACTGAGGAAGGGCTATTGTCTGTCTGCCCCTCGCCTGTGGATCACTGTGGTTTGTCTGCCAGCGGAGCTTCCTGCAGGCATACACCTCTGTGAAGAGCTGCTTTGCTTTGGAATCAGGGAAAACACCTTGTTCTTTGCATTTGAAATACTTGTGTGTGTGGAGGGTAGCGTTGGTGTGTCTCAGCAGAGCAGGTATTGCAGATGGGGTGCTGGATACAGGGTCACGTCCTCCAGCTGGTGCCTCAGCTGGCACTTGTCCTGAGCACCTTGGGAAGAGCAGGGAGGATGGATGGCATTGTCTTCACAGCCCTGCCCTCCCACAGCTCTCCTGGAGAAGAGAATGTGTGGGAGCAGCGTGGTGAGGACCGGGCCTGTCTGCCAGGGGAAGGCTGGTGCCCACTGTTACCTGTCAGTACCATTTGGGAGGTGGGCAGTGGCAGGCCCTAGGGGTAGGGCTCACTGTGGCAGGGTGTCAACTTGTGCCCCTGCCAAGCTTCCCTGCTGAACTGCAGGGGTGTCTACCTGGCACAGATCGGAGAGCAAACTGTTCTCCAAATGTGTTGTGCCAGCTGGGATCCCCAGAAGAGCTCTTGGGATGATGAGGAGTGCCAGTCCTATGTCCATTTGTCAAGCTTGTCCCCCTGCCCCAGCTACCCAGTCTTGCTGTGACCTGAGCTCCCTGAAGCCCAGGCTGTCCCAGTGATGAGGGCATTTACTGAGCCCCAGCTCTCTGCAGTTACATCAGCTCATCCTTGAGCCCCAGGAAAGCCACCTTTCATCTGCCAGACTGCAGGACCTTAAACAAGGCAGCCTCAGGCAAGCTGCCCACGCTGAACCTGGCACCATCAGCTTTGACAGTCTGTCCAAGGCTGTGCCAGGGTCACGGGCTGGGGTGAGGTGGGTTTCTCCTACTGTCTCAGCTGAGTATTGTAAGGGTGTGAGGTGTCAGCCACGCAGCCAGCTGCTGGTACCTGTCCCAGAGAGGAGGATGCTTCAGGAGCTGCAGTGGATGCCCCGAGAGAGAGCACCCCAAATGTGCAACAACCCTGAGGCTGCTCTGTGAGTTAGCAACCAAAAATCAACTTTGAAGGGTAAGAACTGACTGGAAACAAAATATTTTCCCCATCTTTTTATTAGCACGACTAATAAAATAGACTTGTACTGCTCAGAGGGTTTACAGTTCATGAAGGATTTGTGTGTGGGGAGGGAGGGAGCCTGCAAGGGGAGCGCTGGGCAGAAGCTTAGAATTGTTAGAATGTATCTCCATCTCAGTGCTGTTTGTAAAACAAATTCTTCAGACAGGTGCTTGAATTCACAGGCTCTTCAGAGGGAATTTATCAGCCTTCAGGAATATACTGGCTAAGAAAAAAAAACCCTATCGCCATCAGCTGCAAGAAGGGAAAAGCTAATCATCTAAACTTTAAGGCGGGAGAGGTGCAGCTGTCAAAGCTATAAGGTAAATGAGTCTGAGGCTGAAATGGTTTTTGCAGCAGAACTCTGCTCCCTGTTAAATAGGGGAGATTGAACTATAGCACTATTCCACTATTCCCTGGTAATGCACCATTTTGGGGCTGACTGGGTGGTCTTAAGTCCATTGCCACAGTGGTTATATCGCTGATACCAATCAAGGCCCCGCAGCTGAGACCCTGAGTGACCTGCTTCAGCAGCTTTTTTCAAACCCCAATTCACTCATTTGTGTGGGATGCTTTTCTGCTACTTTATTTATGGGATTACATAAATGAGCCATTAAAAATGTAAATCTTCAGAACAGTTGAATAATACAGATTTAAACAATAAGCTCAGGGCGGTACAGTACAGAAACTTCCCCGAACCAGCAGTACTGCACCATCGTGGCTATGGCAACAATAGCGGGTTAAGGGAAAGAGAGAGCAAGGAGGAAAATAAAATGTCCCGGCATTGTTACAGTCACTGGCACCACAGAAAGATTAGGGATTTTTTTTTTTTTTTCCAGAGTATTAGAACAATAATGAAGATGTGTCATTATGCACCACAAAGGAGACCATGCCATCCCTCACATAGTGCAGGTGTCAAAACAATCGAACTGGACACAGAATTGAGTTTAAGTGAAGTTTGTCCTACCTCACCACAAAGCATTTAACCCTTCTAGGGCCAGAGCCAACTACAGCCATGCCATGGCTAGCACAGGCTCTTTCCTCTCTCTGGTGCCATTAAGCATCTGCTCTGTGCATCCTTTTCCATCAGCAGTGGTAACAGAGCTGTACACTATGTACCTTGTTGAGGAGGATTTGGCTGCAGGTTTTGTTTGGCTTTCATTGTGCTTATATCATGTTAAAGTACCTGGTGAAGCAAAAGCACAGTGAAGAATTGTACTGAGGGTTAGTTAAATCCCACAGCAAGCTTCTCTCTGCAAAGGATAAAAGCATGGAAGTAGCTTCTAAGATGCTAAGTTCAAAATATCGGAGCTACTATAGCAATCTATTGTTTTTCCCTGTTCAGAGGTGTATTTTAGCTGTTACATAACAATCTTAATGTGACAACTGTAGTAAAGAAGATGTGTGCACCTCAAAAACAAGCTCTGAGACACATCAGTGTTCTCCCTAGAACCAGATTATACCATGTGTTGTGCTATTTCAGTAAGTTTTCCTGTCATTTAGTTCTGGAATTTAGTAGGTATTTTATGGAAGTAAATTTGGGAGAGTAAATTTGGGTATTTATATAAAAGGCATGTTACCTCTTTATTTCAGAGGTCACCACTCCCTGAATTTTAATATTTCTAACCTAAAGGCAAATGTTTACCTCTGCCATCCTAATTCTTATGCTGTAAGAAGAGCAAAATTGCTGCCCAGTGAATCACAACTCACTTGCAAGAAAGACCATGATCCTACCAAACCAGAGCTGTGTTTATAGGTCTGACCATGATGGAAACAGCTGCTTAGAGATACCATATTTTGAGTTGCTTGGGCTTGTAAAACTTATAAATGAAGAGCCTTGTGGGGGAAAAAAAGCAATTAAATTCTTCTGCAAATAATTTAAGTAGGCAAGGTGTGAAATGGCTTCCAAGTGAAGTTTTCCGCAACAATAGTTTTCCATGTATAGCTGAACTTACCTTACCTTACCTTTAAGACATCTTATTTCAGAACTATGGGACTTGGTCTGTGCAAAATCATAAACTCTGGAGTTACTGTGAATTTTTGCTGGTGCAATTTTGAAATTAAGCTATTTTGTAGTCTCTGTTATCCTTAAAGTTCAATGTCCTTTGCTGATTTTTGCTACCTTTCATTTCTGAAGACTGTTTACAGTAGTGTATCAATATCATAAAGATATTTTAGCACTATTATGACACTCAGCATTCAACCTAGCATCACAGAGGAGCTGAAGTTGGAAGGCATCTCTGGAGCTCACCTGCTCCAAACCACCTGCTCAAGCAGAGCCACCTAAAGCTTATGGGGGAGGGAGAGGGGGAGAGAGGGAAAAGGGGAGGGAGGGAAGGAGAGTGAGGGCTTTTTTAATGATCTGATGTGGTGTAAGGCAGCTCCTCTCCTTCAGGCAGGATCTGATGCTAAGCTCACCAGGAGTACTCTCCCTTCTCCCACCCCATCTTGTTTTTTTCTGCAGGCAGCTGCAAGGCTCTGATGAGGGTCACCTGCACCAAACTGCTTTGTGCTGCTGTCCTGAGTCTGGAAAGCTCATAAATATGAGCTTCAGTGGGAGAGAAAGGTCGGGGTGACTGTCTCCTCTAGGGAATATGTCAAGGAAAAGGAAAGTCAAATTTCACCTCTGGCTTTATAGAAGGCAGGCTTCCCTTATAGCTTTCCCAGTGTTCCAGGTGATAAGTACTTTGGCTCATATATAAGTGGAGCTGGAATTCTTCTGTGAATACAGAGTCCTAGGTTGGAGAGATGTGTCAAGATAACTTTTTAAGTCTCTCAAAGCCCTCCTGCAGGAGCTGGGAAGTCAGGAGAAGCAAAAAACTTGTGTCCCATGTCCTGAGCTCCTTAAAGACTTCAGAGAAGCCATGATTCACCCTGGCCTTGCTTCTTTGCATTACCCCAGGCAGGAGTGCCATTGCTGCCTGACTGAAATGGGAGTGTCCTGTGTTGATCTGGCAGCAGTGTGTAACTCACCGGGGCCAAAGACCACACGACCTGCAGCTGCAGAGCTCTCCTGCATTCTCTGGGTGGAAAACTTGCTGCCAGGATCAAAGAGGTCCTCACTTTTTAACTTGCTTCAGGTTACAAATGCAAACCAATACAACAAGCTCTTTTGGAATGATGGACAAAATTCATCTCAGCCTTGTCAGAATTGCTTGGGTGGGTGAGTCCTTTCCCTACAGCCCTGAGGTCAGCAGAAAGCATGACCATGAAGTAGCACAAAACTGAACTCCCTTGGAAATCAAGACACTGAAGGAGCCTCTCCAAAAGCTGTTATTTTCCTCTCCATGTCTGCACCAGTGCATGTCTCCAGTCCTCTTTTGGGATCCATTGCAGAAGGTGGCTGGGAGACAAGGTTGCTGGAGCTGTTGCCTCTCAGTTCAGCCACAGTCAGGTGAAAGCTGGGATGCTTTGGAGTAGCAGCAGCTGTGGATAAAGAGTGGCCTGGGCGGGTGCATGCAAAGCACATTATGCAGGCAGTAGTGGTGCCTGTCACAGTCTGGAAATGTGGGATTTTCTTGGAGCAACAAGTCCTTCTGCTGACCCAGAAAAGAGACAGAAGCCTTTTCTGACTGAAGTCTGTGGTTCCTGTACAGATCTGAAGAAAATCTCCTAAACTTGAAGGTTTCTTTCTCCATCTCTATCATAGGTTTAATAAAAAGCTTCCACTATACTGACATAAAATGCTTTCTTCACTTCTTTCTCCTTTCTTTTGTAACCTGTTTCCCCCCAAATGAAAGTGACAATTTGACACCCTGAATAAGGCCAGATTTTGCCCTCTCATAATCCATAAATGTAATTGCAAGAACAATATTGACTATGACCACATGGTTAAAAAGAGAAAGAATCTAAGAAACAAAAATAACTAGTGTGAATTCAAAGTGAAAATGAATGGAGTCTGTCTCATTCATAAATGTCATACGAGACTTCGGTTAAAAAGGCAAGCCTGTCATCCCAAGGCCAGCAGCTGTTGTTATGTTGAACAAAATGGATACAAATGGGTATTATTTTAAAGTGAAATGCTTAATCCCAGGCCTAACAAGCCCACTGTCCTCTCTGTAACCCTGTGTCATACAAGCCATGATCTCCAGTAGAGGGCTTGATTGCACAGGAAATAAAATTCCCTGGCTGTGCCCTACCAAACCGACAAACACCCTGGCAATGTTTGAGTTACTATGGCAATCACAAAATAGGAAGGCCTTTTCTTCTTTTCCCCATCTCTGCATGCAGCCGCAGGCTGCTCCTGAATAGCTCACATCTGCAAAAAGTTTTAACACGGTACTCAGATAAAGAAAAGGATCCCAAAAATGGGCATTGACCCGTCTCAAAAAATGTTGCAAATTTTATATACAAGAATTGGGGAGCTGTGCCACTTTGTGCAGGTTATGTCATAATGTGAACAAAAAGGGATAAAAGCTGATGAAGGCTTTTGCTGCCAAATATGGAGAGAGGGGAAAAAGCATAAGTAAATGACAGCTTTAATGCAGATGTAAGAAGAAAAGTCAAAGATGGGTGACAGAAAGTTGCTGGTCAATGAATAAGGGAAAAATTTCTAACACAAAAACCAGACAAAAGAGTAAAATACAATAAAAATCTCACTATAGAGAATACTGAGAAAAGTCCCAAAAGCACAGTGAGCAAAATCTTGGAGCTATCAAACCATGTGAAACGGACATGTGGTTCTTTAGAGTGGCCCATTTTAGGCATTAATAGCTCCCATTATAAAGGGGGAACCTGATCTCTGGCCTGGAAAGCTTTCAAGAAGCAGACTTTTTACAACAAAATTGAAAAGCAAAACAAAACTGAACCTTTCTGCCTTGCACAAATTAGCTAGGATTTTGGTCTTTCTAGACAAATTTGGTCCTACATAATGAATGGTTACACATTTTACCAGTTTTCCTTGGACAAATGCTTTCTGGTAATGAAGAATAATTACATATTTAAATGGAGATTTGCTTTCTGGCAGATCTGGCAGATCCTGTGCTTCCTGATAGTACACTTTCCACCATTAAAATATACTTATTTTTGATGATAGAAACTTACCTTTACCAACAAGCTGATTTCAAACACCTAATTTAGATGCCTGCATAGAGTATGTGAATGTGTTTTAAGTGCCTGATGGTCTCACCAAGTTGTTTAATCCCAGTGAGGGGAAAGGCTTGAATCCAGAATTTAATATACAGGTCTGCTGCTTTGAGCTAGCTTTGTCTCAGATGTCTGGATCTGCGAGGCAGGAGCTGGAAAGTGCCACCACCACCTTCGCATACGGTAGCTCCATCTCTCAAGAAGGTTCACTAAGAGTAAATTTATTCTTAATTTGTTCTTAATCTTTGATTCGATTGACATGTTATAGCTTCTGAAAGTATCATTGCACTTTAAAAGCTCTTACTGACAAGTCACATTAATCACTGGCTTCTGAGAAAGGCTTAATGTGAGGAAATGAATGAAAATGGCATAAACCGTTCACAAAAAAAGTCCAAAGGGCCAAAAGAAGCCCCAAATCCAGTAAAAGTGGGACTGCATTATACATTCATTGACTCTTGTTCTTTTGGGGGTGTTTTGGTATGAAAAGAAAGAGACAATGGAAGACAATAGCAGTACCTTATCAAAGTTCATTCAAGCAGCTATTTCAAATACTTTTAACGGCTTGTCACTGGGTCTTGCAAGTCTCCGAGAGTCTAAACACTCTGTCACATTTGTGTACTAACCACTTAAAGTGCTGCTAAAGCCTTTTGACCTGGACTGACTCTCCTTTATCTAGGTCAAAATGCAAGGCAGAGCCTTTGTGTTGCACGGCCTTCATTAAATTCATTGATTTGACCTGTATTTTAAAGACCAAAAGTCAAATGGAATGGGAAGTTAAAGTTCCCATACAAAATCTTCCACTGAGCACTTCACTGCCTCCTTGAACTATGTAACATACAGAAAAGGCCATCTCACGGCCATTTGAAGTGTGGGCTATAGCTGGAGTGGCAGTTTTGTCCAGTTTTTTCAAGAGCTTTGATGGAATTCATCAGAGCTTTCCCTCTCTTAAATGAGGACAAAAAAAGTTGAAGCTTGCAGACAGTCCCACTGGCCATTTTTTCTTGCCCCAAGTCATCTGTTCAACAGGGCATAGCAAAGTTCAGGGGTAGATAAATAATATTTAAATCTCTTTAGCCCACAGACAGGCAGGGATGAGATTTGTTGCTTTACATTAGACTCTTGCCATGCTCAGGGTCAACTGCGCTATTGGGGAAAAAGAAGTGATAAGCTTTCACTGTATCAGGAAATAAAACTTCTTCTGCATTTGGAGATCAAATTTTACAACTAGTGTTTAGTCTGCCTGGAAACATAATACCTAAGGCCTTTAGAGAATGTGTTTAAGTCTCAGTTTAGTCTTCAGCATGGACTCAGACATCAAACAGCTGGAAACCTGGGGGTTTCACTCAGCCCTAGTGAGAAGGACCCAGGGATGTTTCTGCATGTGGCTGACCCGGTTGGTGTTGTGGGCTTGAGAAGGAGGAGACTGGCTGTAAACTGGCAGGGGCAGTCCAGGTTGGCCAGAGAGGCTGTTCCTGCCTCATAGGGATGGGGCTGAGAGCAGAAGCCAAGGTCCCTGCCTTTGCCCTGGGATGCCATTGTGTGAGTCTGGATTCGACTGGTCACCTTGCTTGCCTGGCAGAGGTTCATGGCTTATTTACAATGGGAAGAGTGGAATGAAATAAAAATAAATTACAAACATGACAGTAAACTTTAGTCAAATGACAGGCCACACAGATCTTCAAAAACAACTTGGCTTAAGAAGATGTGCAGTTTTATAATGTCAATAGGAGTTATCATGCAAGATCCAAGTACTTGGCAGCACAGCCTTGCAGACACAAATTTTCTTCATGACTGGCATTAGGAGTGAGATTCAGCTGACTAGAGGTATTAGGTTATGTGACTGAAGGCTCATCCCTGTGAACACAAAGTAGAACAGAGGAACAGTGATGACAGGGCAGGAGTCCCTATAATCCAGTCAGAGCAAACCAAGATAACCTGGTGGAGAAACTCAACTTTTCCAGGGCTCTCACCAACCAGGCACCAGGCCCATGGACTGGGGATAACAGCTCCTAACCAAGAGCATCCCTGCTCACCTTAAAGGCTGAGGGAATTGATGCCTATGGGGATGGGGGCTGAGTATGAGAAGAGGAAGAAGACAGCAAAAGGAATGAGCAGATAGATGTTAGCTTGTGGTGTGTTTGGATTCCTACTCAGCCAAAGTCTGGCTATCACAACATCCATCCTTTTTCCTCTTTCCCTCTGAACACAGGTAGGTCTTCATTGTCCCCTTGGAGTAGCAATGCTCTCAGGAGCTGTGAAGAAGTCAAAATGCTTTCTCAGGAGCTTCCAGCAGAATGCATCCAGCTCTGAGGTGATGTAGAACCAGGGCAAACTCAGTGCTCTAATCCATAAAATGAATGAACTCAGTAAACACAGCAGCTCATATGGGGATTGCTGATGTGTTTAAGTGTTCAAAAGAAAATCCAGGTGCAGGTTAAATCCCTTTCATGTAGCAGTATGTCTATAAAAGTGTAGGCTCTGCTCCTATTTCTAGATTCACAGAATTATGATTTTATGTAGTAAAGGAAGAAGCCGAAAGAACACATGGAATGTCTTTGTGTTGGCTAATGGCAGGACATCATCTTACAGAAAGACTAGCTGGAAAACTGGAGGCATGAAGGAAAGTTTCTATAGCTTTTGATTGAATTCTGTAGTTTGCAGAAATCTTCCCAGGGCATAGTGTTCATCCAAAAGAAGCAATTGCAAACTTGAGGAAAAAACCCATCTAACCAAATCTAAACCAGCCCTTTGAGCCATTATTTTCCATTATTCTGATTTTGTATGAAATCAAGATTCCAAAATCTAGAACAGGAGGACTGAACAGAGCTAGGTTATTTGACATTTTCTTGTTTAAAAAATTATCTGTAGAAGGATTTTGTTTGCCTTGATTATTCCCCCATAGCATTCTGCTCAGAGCTGGGAAGTCTCTGAGCTGTCTGCAGATTCCTTGTCTATTGCTTTGCACGTTTCAATTTATTTTTTTTTTTTTATGTTTTGTGACTGGGTCATAACTGGTAACTTAGAGACACTATTTTCTAAAGTTCAATTGGGCAATTCCTGGAGCTTTGAAGATTTACCAGATGATCCCTCCTACTGTGACTCTTCATGGAGGAACATGTTTGCCAGACTCTGTGTCCATGAATATCCTAACAAACCATATTGCCCTCACATCTCTGGAAAGGAATGAGATGAAGAAGGAGTTGAATGCCACCAAAGAAGACTGATTATTTTGTGTTTGGGAAAACATTTGCAAAAAGCTGTTTGCAGTTGGCTGTAAACAGGGTCACTCTGAAACAATGTTTCTATTAAAGGACTACAGTTTCTGACCACCAGAGCAGAATAAAAGCAGCTCCAGGACCACATTAAGAGATGTGACAACCTTCTAGTCCATGGCATGCTCCCCTTTCCTGCCAGTCCACGGTGGTCCCTTTGCAGTGAGAGCTTTGTTTGGGTTCTGGGGAGAGCAAGAACCCTTTGGGGAAGAAAACTGCAGAAGATGAACTTGAGACACGCCCTAGTGGGTCAGGGCAGAGGTCCTCTACCCATCTACTGCTCCTCTGTTGTGGGCAGTAGGAGCTGCTGTGAGGGAGAGCACAGGATTTTTATCACTTGCTGTGGAAGCCCCCAGCCCCAGAGGTGATGGGGTGTTAGTGGGAGGTGTCTGCACACATCCTGAGTCCCAGCTAAAGAGCCTGCTCTTCGCAGATGTGCCTAATCCTGCTGGGAATCTGCTGGTACTGTTCAGCTTTGCAGCCTCCCAGGAACACGATTTCCAGGTATTTGCTACCAGCCAGGCACTGATCTCTGTTTAAACCGATCTCCCCAAGCTTCCCTGAGCACTCTCTGGCACTTGCATTAAGGGATTTACGGAATAGCAGTTCCAAGTTTGCCTTACCAATCACGTTTGTGGTTTGGTGAACTTTGTACATAACCCCTCAGCCCTCTTGCCTCTAAACTAAGGAACCTCTTTAGTGTCTCCTCATAACTTGGCTGCTTCACCCCAGAGTAATTTTCATTGTTTTTTTCATGTCTTCTGACTTTACTACATCCTTCTTGTGATGCAAAGACCTGAGCTACACCCAATACTGAATGCATGAGAGAAAAATGTTTTCAATCTCTCTTATTCCTAAAAAGAAAATGAAAAAGAATACAAAGTGAGATAAATGGAAACTACATTATGCACTATATAGAGACCATAGTAATCTCACTAGTAGTAGTCCTAGTCTCATTAGTTTTGTGGGTAGCTTTGGTTTAAACGAGGTTCACAGTGGGAGATTTTGTCCATGTGACATCTGCTGGATACTCCGGTGGCTGCAGCTCACACAGGCTGCCTCCTGAGTCAGGCTGCTCAGGTAACAACCCCTACGCACAGGCCACACACGTTAGAAGGACAGAAACATGGGTAAGCCTCACACACTCCCCAGGTAGGATGTGTAACTGATAGGCTATGTTTTTTTATCTATTTAAATAACAATTTTGATGTGTCCTATTTATTTTAATATGTGCTGTCTTTACTTGGGAGTTTGAAGCCTACGAACTGTGAAGATTACAACTAATTCAAACTATGGCTGTTTGAGGAGCAGAAAGTAAAAAATAAAGCATTTAAGGCTCATTTTATTCTGATAAACTGCAGTCAGCACTACAGGCACATTATGCTGATTCAGATACATTCCAAGAAACTTTCCCTGCTTGATGAACTTGCAATCAAAATGGGCAAGAGAGGAAAAGGGGGAACAAGACCAGTGAGGTGAAGGGTGATGCTACATGTGGGACCAGAGAGATGTAAAGCCTGGCTCTTTTATTGCAAGATTTACAGTCTTAGAAGGAAGAATTTTCACAAAATAAAGGTATCCTCGAACACTCCTACCTTTGTTTTCTCTGCCTCCTTAATCTCCTTGTCAAGCCATCCCACAGCTCCACCGGAATTTGCTCTCAGAAGTCACCAGGTGAGTATACCACAGGTACTCTTGCTCCGTAGGAAGTCACAGTGAAACAACTTACTTGAGCTGAAATGATAGCTCAGACTGAAAACTCTCTTCATCCAAAAGTGCAGTGTTGTCGGGTCTGACTCCCAGCTCAGTCCCGGTCCCAGTCCCAGCACAATGGTGCAGCAGGGAGGCTGCTCTTGGCCGTGGCAGCCGACCCTCTGCTCTGCCTGCAGGAATGGGAGGGCCACCTCGGGAACCGCTCCGTGTTTCCCAGGGAATCCGGCACGGCACAAAGCGCCCAGGCTCACAGGGACAGCCACCAGCACCTCTGCGTTTGCTGGGGCTTCTACCGGTGTTTGCAGATAAGGCTTTTTGTCCTTACAGACCTTCAGAGCTTTCTCTTTCTCCTTGTCCTCACTTCTCCGTTCTTCTCTGAAGGTGTAAGGCTTTACTTTCACTGCTGTGTATGAAAATAGGCATCCTCTGCAGCGGAAGGAGCTCTCATTTTCAGAGCAGCTACACAGCAGCAGCGCTTGAATAATGTAGGGCAGAAACACCTGGAATGGCTGGGTTTGCCTCCGCTGCCATCCTGAGAGTTCCCGCAGCTCCCTCTCTGCATCCTCCCGGGCCGCCTGTGGCAGCTGGGATGGCACCCAATGGATACAACAGGAGCACAAAGCCCTGGTGTTTTACCTCGTCACCTGAACATTCACGGGGGGAAGGGCACTCCCTGCGAAATGCCCTGCCCGAGCCCCCACGGGCTGGAGCCTGCGGCTTTCTGCATGGAAGGGCTGAGGAGAGTTGTGTCATCGGACAGCCTGGCTCGCCGAGCTGCGAGCGAGCACACCGAAACCTAAGGATGTGCTACCGACATCCATGCCAAAGACAAGGCCACTTAGAGCCGGGAGACAAGCTGAGTTAGCATAAAAGAAGAGGCGTCAATCACCATTCCCCCAAGACAATGGCGATAATTTAATGGCTGTTTTTAAAGAAGAGCTGACACTATACAAAGATTGAGGAGAAAGGTCTGGTAGGTTTCACCTGCAGCTGAGAGCTATTTGTTCCCATTGTGCCAACCCAGAGCGAGGTTTGAAATGGCAATTTCTGCAGCTGGCATCATATGCATCAAGTTATGCACGCAGTTTACTGCAGGGTTTACTTTAAGTCACCAGATTTCCTGGCTCAAACTGTTGTTAGTGAAGCTTGAGTGACTTTACTAATGAATTAACTTTCTGTTGAATTTTAAGTTAAACTGCAGAGCTGCTTAGTGTGATTTTCCATCTGTTAAAATAATTTTGCTTTTTTGAAATTATTTCCCTGTATCAATTCTATAACACCTTTTCTATGGGGTTCACAAAAAACAAATTAAAACTTGGGACAAGAATTTGCAAACCTAATGCATTTAGCTGAGTTGTACCCACATACTGGAGACCTATACTTGGTACTATTTTGTTTTTAGAGGGATGAATCCTTGAAGACATCCTCACCTAGGATGTAAGGTGACTCTACAGAAAAAAAACAAAGCTATCCAGAGAACTGAAGTCATCAAAGTAGACTTACTCTGAAAGGTTACAAGAATAAGGCTGGAGGGGTTTTCATGGAGTGTTTTAGTACAAACCATGGCCACAAGACACCATCACCGTTACCAGTCAGATGGAGTATTCCCCAAGCTGTTTGGACAGTGCACACCTCTCCAGCTCCAGTCCCTCACTGTTCATGCTGTTAGCAAGAGCTCCCAGCATCTTGTGGGAACCCCTGCACTGCACCTGTGTTATTTCTTGTCCTATATGGGCAGCAAAAGCATACTGCTCCTTTGCTGCAGGTCTTGATATATCTGAAAAATATTATCAGAAAGTTCCAGAGCAACTCCTGTTCTTTCATAGTCTATCACCTTTCTGGACTTACTGTCATTATTATTGTCCTCACTGGGTTCTCTATTTTGCCTGCACCTTCACAGGTGTGCAGGCCCGAGGCTGAGCCATGCACAAATCACTGCTGAACAGGGAGGGAGAGTCAGTCAGAGTCCAGCTCAGTCTGTAGCTCTCCTTGCTAGACTTTTGAGTAAACATTCCCCATTTTGCTAGAGACCTTCTCAGGATTCCAGCATAAAGCTTTTGCAGTCTTTAAGAAATATGTGATAAGGATACCGAAGTGCCTTGAAACATACTTAGAAACCAGCAGGGTTCAGAGTCTTGAAGTGAGACACAACTGGACTCATAAATCTCAGAACTGTGTTTAGTTTATCTGATAGCTTTTAGTTTTATTCTAGCTTAATTTAAATGAATCTTTCCATTTTCTCCAGCAGGTATGGCATCTGTTCTGGTAACCCATTTCAGTGATAGCTGCTGAAACACGTGCCAAGGTGATAGCAAGGCTCTTTAACCACAATGAATGATTTCTAAAGAAAATAGAAATGCTGTTTTTCACAGACGGTTTTTGGTTTATTTTTTTTTTCTTGCCCATATTTTAACTTTCTACTGTGCTTTCCAAACTCCTTCAGCATGATCTTCATGAGCAAGATAGGGCAGATAAAAAGCTCAATCATCTGCCCTGTGGGCATCCTTCAGTGCTTATGAGTGTGACTCCTGAGGCCAGCCTGCCACTGCCCTGATGTGTGGTGCAGTGAATTCAGTCCCTGTGCGCACCACAGATACCCCAGACAGCCAGTGCTGCTTTCCTGCAACACTGAAATGTGACACGGGCAGCTTGGTTGTGAGCATGTCACACACTGCAGATGAGAGAGCTCTGGGTCAGCACTGGTATAGTTACAATTTAAAAGCTCTGCCTTTACCTCAGACATGTTTTCTTCTGTCCTGCTCATATGAAGAAAAGTCAATTTTGGTATTACATCTGGATTTCAGGCACCAGTCAAAATGTAGCTTGTGCACCAGGGCCTGCCCCATTCAGTTCCAGCTCTGACTCCTATTCAGTTGCAAAGCTGGGTTGTATCTGCACTGAGAGGGCTCCGAGGAGACAGAAGCAACATTATCTTTGGGTAAGTTTGTCCAAGTAATGTTGAATGTCTGACCCGATCTTCCTGAGTCTTTCACTTTGCAGCATCGCCGAGCCCACTGCTACTTCCAGGAGAACATCCTGTGGTAAAGCCCCTGCTACCCTCATTGGGAAGAGCTGTTTAAAACATTTTAAGAAGCTTCTCATGTGCTTCAAGGTTTAGTGTACATCATTTGAATACTTCAGGCCTTCACATTTTATATCAAGTCCTATTACCTCCCTAAATGGATAGGAGGATGTCTGCAAATAAAAGTATTAACTGGCATGTTCTTCCAACAAGTCAACACTCAGTCCCTGAGACATTCCCAAAAGTCACCATCCTTCCCTTCTACAGTGGAGGGCAAGCTGGGGTGTTGGAAGCCACAGGGAAAGTACTGAACTCTTCAGAGATAATTTAAGGACTTGCAGTGCCCGAAAATCTTTCAGCCACATTCAGTGTGGACAGTGGCTGTGCATATTGCCTTATGGTTCTTAGGTATGATTTCAAGGTGTTCCATCTTAGTTATCTGGTCTTCAGAACCACAAAAATCTTGTCTCCCTTAAAAATATTTGTCCTATAAATTGGGCTAGGTTACCAGATCAAGAAAAGGAGCTAATGACCTCCTACCATTCTTCCATTGTTTCTTAGCTACTGAAATGTTAACAGGGACATTAGGAGCAGTTTGGGACTGCTGCTGGAAATGGAAATCATTCCAATCTGCTTCGAACAGAGGACTGAGGACAAGTTCTTTGTGTAAGCTTTATAAAATCAAAACCAAAGTGTGACTGTCTTAAGGATGGGAAGGAACAATCCTTGAGACAACTCATGAGTCACTGATTCCTCGGAAGACAAAGACCAGGTCTCTATCTCCATGTAGCAGGAACCAGGTGGTGTGTTTGGGTCACCTCGATGGTGTACCCCAGGGCTTGCACAGGGAAGGCTTGCACAGGGAAGGCTTGTTTTCTCATGTGCAATATCTGTCCAGACAAGAGGGGCTAGCATGCTGCAGACTGAGGCCACTTCACTCCCTACAAATCAGAAGCTCCACCTGGACTGGAGTAATGCTGGTAGAAATGGAAGACTGCTCAGCTATCCCCTTCCAGGGAAGGGTGGAGGTGAAGGGCAGCACCTTCACTGGAACAGTGGTATGCTCACTAGATGATAAAGGATCCCTAGCCTTTTTTTCCAGCTTCATACACTCCTGGGACATCATGACAATTTCTCACCAAAGGTTTGCCCTTAGGAAATGCTTTATATAATATGATTACAGTTATGCTTTGTATCTTCCAATTAAGTAGATATGCCATCAGGTCCATGAGGTTGCTGCACTTATTGTGAAACATCGTAATCCCTAAAAATTCAGTGAAACACTAGGTGGAATCTGAAGTGTCCTTGTTTTTGTCAGAGTTTTAACTAAGCTTTCAGGGCAAAATTAGGTGAAACCATGAGCAGATGGCATAGAATCCAACACTTGTGCAAATATCTAAGCTTTGGCCAAAGAAATAACAGTGGCACCAATATGCTTCATTTGAGCAAACACATGGAAATACTCAGCTTGGACAAATGCGTAGCAAATTATTTTAGCTTTTTCTAAGGAAGTTTATCAGATTTGGCAATCAATCATCGAAACTGACCAAGAATACAGTGTCTTTGCAATAAATGTTCATGCTTGTCGTCATTAACATCATTTAGATTTTAGACTTTTTCTAATTAAGAAAGGTTCCCACCAGCAACAGCAAAAATCCCCACCACCTCTTTCATTATCTCAGCTTTTCTTCCCTTTAATTACTATTGAGCTCCTGGCTGATTAAATTAGGTTTTTTAGGTCTTTTCTGAAATCTTAGGGAAATTATCTAAAAATCATGAAATCAATTCCCTTACGCTGTTTTAATCTTTTATGTTTTGGGCTCCAAGAGGGACGGGCGGACAAGTGCAGCCCCTCGGAAAAGTGTGCAGCACTAGACTGCTTGCCAGCCTTCTATTGCCTTTGTGGACCATCTGGGTCAATTTCCTTCCAACTAAATGAAATGCAAATAAAAATTCCAGCAGTTTTTCAGCTGCAGGCTGCCCAGCTGATTAGCATGACAGAGGCCGGGAGATGAGGCCTGACCCTGTGCACTTCCCCTCATCTCATTAAGTTGTAACTCTACCGTGGCTGCATTCATGGTGTTTATTGACGCTGAAAGGCGTCTTTATCCAAAACTAGCTAAATTCACATTCAGAGTTTTTCCATGAAGGCTTGCCTGCTACAGCATCCACATGAAAGTGAACCTATTGTAGCTTGGTGATGTGTCCTGCTGATTCCTTAACAATCTGAGCTTTCTCCAAAAATGCTAGATTCACAAGTTTAAGTTTCAATAAATAAAAAAAAAAGAAATGAGCCCCAAACATTTTAACAATTCAGTAGCTAAAAATGTAAAGAGTATAGACAAATTTCATTCTGGTGGTGACAGAGTGTGTAATAAACTCACACGTGAGGAGACAAACCAGCCAAAGTACAGTAGAGAGCAAGTGCCTGTATCATGTAGGATGGCAGACAATGGGGTATTATACATATCCTCACATCCATCAGCAAGGAGAAGAATGTAAGATTCATGAAGGCAACATCTTCAGCAATTTATAGTGCTCTGAGAGTCACAGCTGGACAATGGAAAGAAATACACCTTCCATCTGCCCAGTATTTCATGTCTTGTCACAACCCTACATTAAAGGAAGTGGAACCAAAGTCTGGTGGAAATGAGCATAGTGATGACTGTGATCCTTTCACCTTTCCCTTTAGTGCTGTAACAAGCATCCCTGCTGTCCTTCAGCTATCCCTGCTGCTAAAGCTGCAGGGTAGACAGCTCTGGTGGACAGTGCATCTTCTCTGCTATAAAGTTTGAGGGCCAGGTTGTAATTAAGGTAGATGGACTGTTTCTAGGAGGCATGGAATGGAATAGAAACTACTACAGGTGTTTGGAAAAGAATGGCTGAATGTTCATGCTCTCTCTATGATTTGAGTCTACAAGGAATGCACAGTATTGACTAAAACTCTCCTACAGGGCTCCCAGAGTATGAACAGGAGCTGGGGAGGGTCCAGCTCTGACACCAATGCACCTTAATGTCTCAGTTTTAATCATTTCTGCTTGTGGCTACTGAAAAAATGAATGGTGGAATTTTCACTAGACAACTTCCAAGTGCCTCATGAAATATTTTATGATTGCTGTGAAAAGGAGAGGATATATTTTGGGTTTTTTGTTATGATAGTCAGCTTTTTTGGCTTCCTCTGTGCTGAGGGAGATACAGGTGAGCAAATGTAGGAGAGTCAGTCAGAGATCAACACTTTGGATGAAGTTGGAAGAAGAAGTTACAGGTCTGTGGGCGTCTCATCAAATGATTTATACCTGTGCAGGGCTATAAGATGAAGTCAGTGCATAAGGCAGGCTGGCATCACAGGCTGAGAGGAAAACAAATGGAAAAATCTTACATCATCTCTACTCCATTCAAAAGCCACACGGAGAAAAAATATTGAAAAGTTATTTCTGTTTGATTAGTCTATGAAGAATAAATTCAACAGTAATTTGCCTATGGCTCCTCTCTATACTTTTCATCTCATCAGCTAATGAGTTCACTTTGCTTCATACAGTCAGACTTGTAAAAATGCTGTCTTGGCTGAGAAGTAATACACAATGCTTGGGCAGGAAAATTAATCTGTTAAAGTTCAGAGTGCATTGAAGTCTTCCCACTGAGACGCAAACTGTTATGAGCATCAAAATAACTTTTTATATCTTTTCTCAAAATCCCATTGAAGTCAGAAATGTTCTATTATTTTCCATGGAGTTTTGATTCTATTATTTGATAGTCTGGCTTACTTAGTTGTTGCCACTATTCCGCCATGCCATGAGAGGTGGAAGACACCAACCGAACAAACACCTCAATGTTTGGTTTCCTGCCAGTCCAGGTAAATGTTTGCAGGATAGATGAAAAACACTCAAATGTATTCTCACTCAAATGTGTTGTACAAGAAGGCTCTTTGTTTAGGGGCATGTAAGCAAGGATTTTCCTAGACATCTTCTACCTGAAAGCCAAGGAGAACATGTGGTAGGGCAGTGGCAGAATGATGTGTTCCAGCCACTCATGTTTCAGCTTTGCAAGATCCTGGAAACATCTCCTTTCTCCATATCAGTTCAGCCTCATCAGTGGCAGAACACAGCTAAGGCTTGTCTGGAATCAGGAGTTAAAGGACATTGATTCAAACCTCATGGACTCCCTTGTTTGCGTTGAATGCGGATCCTGTTTCAACAAATTTTAATGAGGAATTAATATCATTAAATTGAAACCAAAACCTTAAGCTGTAGTGAACATGTCATCAGTGCACGTGGCCTTGGTGAAAGTAGATGACTTCAAACATTTTGGTGTTTTATTAGGAAAGTTTCATCAAAAGGATTTTGCTTTGGTAATTCAGTACCTTTTCATTTAACAATTCATTTAACTTTAATAAAGAGAAAGCATTGTAATAAAATATTAAGAAATTATAAAACAAATATGCTACAGTAACATCATAACAAATAAAAATTTCAAACCATTTTGTTTTGACCTTATGAATATAGAATATTTTACTATATCCATTATTCCATACTAAGGAATAATAAAAATGGGATAAACCATGGTGAATTCTAAATGAAATTTTTTTTTGCTTGTTATCTTCCTTGAACACATTTTGGTTTGGACAAAGATGTCTATATGATAGACAGTTGTTATCAGGAATTTCCATCCAGATTCAATTATCATTCAAGAGAATGTAGAAGTTGGGGGTTGCTTCACTTGAGAAGGGGAAAGTAAGTGATAGTTGTGCTTTTTTCTATTATGTGTCATTCATTTGTTTATGTAACAAAAGCCAAATAGAACCTTTTTTTTTTTTTTAAGACCACAGCAGAGAAGAGAAAGTAAAGAGTAAAGACAGAGAAATGGAGAAAAAAGTAAGCTTAATTCAGAAGATGAATGATAGTTGGAGATTGGACTTTTCCTGTAGCTGAAAAACAAAGCTACAAACACACACCTTGTGTCCAAGATAACAGAATGGAGGGACACTTGAAAAAGACCAGGTAGGGAAAAGACCTGGGGACAGAGTCAGGAAAATAGTCCCGTGTAGGGAGTCTGCAATGTAATAGAAGGTCCTCATCTGGGTTATTTTTTGCCAGATCAGCACAGCAAATGGGACAGCAGAAAAGCACTGAGCTTTATCATTTACCATGTTTGGCAGATGCAGTGAATATCTCTTGATTTCTAATTTTTCTCAGTCATGGTTGTAGAGTTCTGAATGTCTTGATTTAACAAGTTAGTGTCTGCTAAGGAAGGCAGGA
>VZTB01009279.1:0-29656 GCA_013397245.1 Thryothorus ludovicianus
GGGCCTCGGCCAAGGGACCGCACCAGCACCATCCCGAAATGCTGGGTGCTCCGGGGCTGTCCCGAGGATCCAGTCCCGGTGAAATCCGGGGCTTTGCCAACAGCTGCGACACTCACCGGCCGCACCCGCGCTTGGCCGGCAGCATCTCCAAGCATCCACCCGCTGGACTCCGTGCACAGGGACCCTCCCAGGGCTCTGTGTCCCTGCTCCACCCACCGTGGTCAGGGTAAAGGCGGCACTGAGCTCCGGGAACACCGAAATGTCCCAGGGCTCGTGCGGGCAGCTCTGCAGCTCCCAGCCCAAGGGACAGCTCTGTGGGGGTGACCTGCAGCGGCTTCTCTGCAGAGTAGCAGCAACGGGTGCCCCATCCTGTGATACCTCAGGGTGAGGTGGGTGCCTGATGGCTCTGCCCCCTGTCCCCACAGAAGCATCGGTGCTGCGGTGTTCTGCATTCTCCCACACGGTCCTGTGACGTTTCACTCGCGGGCAGCCAGTTCTAAACCAAGCCCCAGGGACAGTTCTGTGCAGTCACATCTCATGTAACAAGCGGTTCCCTCTCCCAGGGGAAATACAGCCTGCATTACACATCTCTCTCATCTTTCATGGTCTCCAGTGAGCATCGTCCTTTCCTGTCTTATTTCTCTCCCAGCTAACCCCGTACAGCTCTGGCCATCCAGTGGCCGGCACAGGACGGTGCTCCTCAGGAGAGCGGGAGGAGCAGAGAAGCCCTCATCCAGCTGTGGCAGCTTCCACCTGGCTGTGCAAAGCCCTTCCGGGACAGCTTTGGGTACTTTGCTCTGACAGCTGAGCACCTGCGTCCCAGCACAATCCAGGGACGTCGGAAAACCATCATGGTCCGTATGCCACTCCCAGACACGAGTCCCCTCTCAGCAGTGAGCACAACACGAGCATCCCCAGCCCTGTCTGGGGCTGCCGGGGGTCCCTGATGGCTGCGGTACACACGGCTTCCCTTGGCAGTGCCCTGGCTGCACTCCGAGCTGGGAACGCCGCGGTCCTTCCCAGCCTGTCTGCCAAACAGCTGTGGCTCGTGGCTGCAGCGCTGCGTATAAAGCCAGGAAGCATCTTCCTCAGGGATAACTTGTCTGCCTGAGAGGGATGTTTCCTTTCCCGGTTAAACCCTGAGACTTTTCCACAGTCGTTTGTCAGGATCCTCAGTCATCACCAGTGTGATGGCACTGAGACCACCTCTGCGGCTAGAAATGAATGCAGCAGTCTCTGTCAACTAACCCTCTGGGGTATTAACTTCAGAAGGGGAATGAAACATTCAAATAATCAATAATTCTTAAATAAAATCAATACATAAATAACCACAGCACTTTCTAACCACACAGATCTCTTACAAGGCTTTAACACTCATTTTTAAAAGGCAGATAGGACACTGCTGGTGGCCAGCACAACCCAAACCCTGCAAAGATCTGAGCTATTGCAGCTATTGAAATGCTTGACAAGAAAGATCCCAGAGCAGTTTGAGCTAATTGCTGTGTAAAAATACTCCATTATGTGCTCAGACAATCAAAATCGGCCCAGCAATTCAGTTCTCCTGGTCCGCTGCAATCACGGAGCAGAGCAGAACATCGCAGTATAAACAGAGCTCGCAGAGGGGCGCGGGAGGAGGGGAGCTTGGCAGGTCCTGCCCAAAGAGCTGCCTTTCTTGTTGTTATTTTGCTTGGTTTCTAATTTCCACAGGAAATTTAATTTCGGGAATATGTGGCACAAACTTCCAAGCCGGAGGAAAGCTGCAGCAGCTGCAGGGGTCTGCGGAAAGCATTGCAAAAAAAGCAGCAAGGGCTGTACTTACAGGTAAGCGGTGAGAGGGCTCAGGTTGGCAGGGACCTCCGAAAGCCCCAGCTCGGAGCAATCCACCGAGAGCATGATGCCATCCTGCTCGCAGTGGCATTGGGGCGGGCAGGAGGGAGCAGCACCTGGCTCCACAGGCGCCGCCTGGCAGCGGGCAGAGGACGCCAGGAGAATGCCCCAGACGAGGAGCGTGTCCATCCTGGCCTCGGCCGCCCTCCGGCCGCGGGGCTCGGCGGGGAGCGGCGGAGCGGTGCCGGCTCCTGGCCCGCAGCGGGCACGGGATCTCCGGCAGGTCCCAGTGTGGTGAGGATGCAGCCAGGCAAGGGAAGGCATTGCTGAATGATCTTGGTTATTGGGTTTCAAGGGCTGGGCAGGGGCGTGAGACACTCCAATGGGAGGAGTTAAACTTTCTACTCTTTCCCTCTCTCTCTCTCTCCCTCTTAGAGCTGGCAGGAATTTCATTCAAAGGGAAGAAAGGGGGAAAAAAAAAAACCAAAGGAAACCTCAACAAATAAAGACCTGTTCATAGCTCCAGGACTCAGGCTTGTTTTGTAACCGTGTTTTTGTGAGACAGCAGGGCAGGGGAAGGCAGAGCTGGCTCCAACAGGGCAGAGGAGTACAAGTAGTGAGGCAGGAGTACCCAAGCGGCACTTCAAGGGCTCCAGACTTCGGGACGCTGAAATATAACCCCAGATAAAGAACTCCGTGTTTAGCTGGCTGCTAAACTCAGCTGTGACTGGGAAGTCAGGGTGCAGCTGGGGAGAAGGGACTGAGGAGCTCACCACAAGCTCTTTTCTGGGAGCGACCATGCCCAAGGCTGTCTGCCCTGAGATCCAGCCCTCACTGTCCAGCAGCCCTGTTGCTCTCTCCTTGCACCAGGCAGGGGCTGGGGGCAGATGCAGGGGGAAGGAGCAGCACTGTCACAGTGCCAGGCTCCGTGGTGGGACATGGTGCTCCTGTGAGCTTTGCCCAGATCAAGGGCATGTGTGAGCTGTGTTTGCAGAGCTGCCCAGCACCCATGCCAGGAGCAGGGAGATGGATTCCTTCAAGAGGTCTTTCTAACCTTGGGTAAAGTGGCCAAAGTAGAGGAATAGTCCATTGAGTGGGGTACTGAAGCCACAGGACATCCAGACCTCTGTCATGGTCTGGCTTAGCAGGAGCTGCTGCCTATCCCAGGGCCTCAAAGTGTCCTAGAACATGGGGGATGTGCTCCAGAACAGGATTCTGGATCAAAGAGCAACCAAGTTCTGAGGCAGCAGAAACACCTGCTTAGCAGAGGATGCTGTACCTGCAAAAGGAGAAGCCTGCAAAGGATGGCTCTGTGTCCTCTCTCGTGACAGCCACTGGCTGCTCAGTGCCACTGTGGTGCCCTCAGATGGGGTGACTGCTGTCACCCCATGGCAGTGGTTTGAGGATTAGGGGTGTGCCTGGCCCCACAGCTTGAACCAAGTCTCTGTACAGAGCCAAGCATCTCATCTCTAACAGGGACAGCAGCTGAACGTGGGTCTCACACTGAACACAGGCAGATGTCCATGGGGCTTTAGGTGGATCTGGACTCCTGGTTTGTTCTTCCCTCTGCCTCCCTCACACCCATGAATGGAGGAGGTGAATGAGGCAGAGAAAGAAGGGCCCAGGTTTGGGTGGTTGCAGAGTTCACCCAAAAAATCACTCCTGTAATCATGCTATGGCAAAGAGCCACGTGGCCAAGGCACAGATTAAGAGGTGTTTTCACAGTTCTGCTTCCTCTGGATGGGCCTTTCCTTCTGGCATAATGGTTTCCTGGTTGATATCCCCATTATTGCAGGACGAAAGAGGGGGAAGTGTTATCTGGGGTCAGGAAGGTGAACTGGCACAGTGGGAGACTTAAACAGCTCCAGCTCACTGGGGCTGGGGTGCCTTGAGACCTGTGAGTCAGAGCAGGCATCTCCTCCCCAAAAAAGTGCTCAAGATGGAGTTCAGGGTTTGAGGCTGATGCACAGACTCTGGCTGAGGGCTCCTGGCTGGGGTGATGTTGGATCTGAAACTAATTCACTTGCAAGGTGCATTCAGATCCTGCAGTTTCAGGACTCCCCGTGACTGCTGCAATCATTGGAAAGACTGCACCGAGTGAAGAGGAGAGAGAGGATTTTGGTCTGGGAGCAGGAACTGGTTTAATTGGAATTAAGCCACTTTCATCATGAACAGTGCTGGGGATGTCATTAATTAAACATTTGCAATGTCTTTTGACAGCTCCAAATGTAAAACACTGCTTGGTGGGGAGACAGGGAGCCTCCTCAGAGGGATGAGTTCCTGGGGTTCCTCACCATGCTTCCTCCAGCTCTGACACAGGACGTTGGCAGGGCCTGGAGTGGCTGGACATGATCTGACAGCAGCAAGGAATTTGAAGTCAGTCTGGAGAAAGTGTCAGGCTTGTCACTCCTGGCTGCAGCAGCAGCTCTTATCTGTGCCTCCTGTTCCTCTTCTTCCAGCCTCGGCAGCCAACACCAACCACATCACCATCACTTGACAATTTCTCACTCAGCAAATTGTCCTCAGGAACCCAGGGCTCTGGTTGATCACAGTATTAACACAGTTCTTGCAAAGAATCACACTGAAGAGGTTCCTATTGAAAATTATCATTCAGCTGAAGAAGGGATATTTCCTCAGTAGGGTACTGAGTGCAATTTTCACATTTTTTTGGAGCAGCATGTCCTGACATTGGAGAGCTTTTCTCCATGTGCCTCACTTCGACTTCTCTGTTTGCTTTTTATTCCAGGATGGCTGTGCTGGTTCATATCCATGTCTTATTTCTTTGAGATCTTATAACAGCTGCCAGCATTCAAAGTGTCACTTATTCCAGCAAGTTACCCGGCTCCTGGTAAAACTAAGAGTCTGGACACCAAGTTCCTCGGACTAGAGAGCTTTGACACTTCCACGGCAAAGCTGGAATTTCTGAACAAGTCCCTCAGGGCTAGAGGTTCCCTTTCAGCCCTCTTGGTGCCATCCCCGGGGCTGGGGCGGAGGGGAGCGGGTGTCCGCGCAGCTCAGCCGTGTTCGTGTTGTCCTCTAGCGGCGGGCTGCGAGGGGAGAGCGCTGCCGCCCTGCGCTCCGCGGGGCCCCGCCTCGCTCCTGCTGCTTTCCAAGGATGGAGCTCAGGCTCTCGGCACCGAACCCGGGGCGTTTGGCTGAGGGTGATTCCCCAGCGTGCTAACTTTGCAAAGTTAGCAGCGTCTCACAAGCTATTGAATTAGCTCATGGTGTGGGTGAAGGTGATTCTATTTTGCTTTCATGTCTTCTTTCTACTTGCCTGAGAAAATTTGTCTGCCTAGAATACACTGAGACAGGTTAAGAAGTGTGGAAACTTTCATCAGAGAGCCAGGAACTGCTGAAACACCTTCAGAGAACCAATGCATCTTTAACAATCACAAGCCTGTGGCCTTACAATTCAACTACAATTTGATTTTAGCTAAGATAGGGAGCATACTCCTCAGTACAGTTCTAACACATCCTCATTTTTATTGAGAAAATAACAGAAATTTTAAAATGCTGAGTAGAACTGCATAGTACCACTGGAATTCCTGGGTAGTTATTGTGAGTCTGTTAATTGATTAATCCACACAGAGTTTAAAAATATTTTAAAATAAATTTTATTTTTTGCCACCTGCCACCTCTTAGTGGCAGGTGATATCCCAGGTGATGTTTCTTCTGCTGCCTTCACTCTAATCGGTCTTCCTACAGCTTGCTTAAAAGCAGGAATTAAAAAAAAGAAAAAAAAAACAACCTTGGAGAAATTTAGGATACAGCCTAAGTGGAGAACAAGGTCCAGTTCTTGTGAGCTGCAAGCATAGCCATGGTCTCAGCTGGCCAGGGGCACAGCAGGGCCAGGGGAGGTGGCAGTGGCTGCATTCCTCACAACAGCACATGCTCCAAGAGGGTCTGACTCTGGATTGCAGCCTTGCTTGAGGAGAGCCAGGACTGAGAGTACTGGACAGATCCTTTCTGTGGGCCAGAAATGAGATTCCAAAATAGGCTTTGGCCTGAGGATTGCGCCTGGCAAGGCTTTCTGGAGCTGGTGGCATTCAGAGGCTGAGAGAGTTGCTGTGGAGCTGCAGCTGGGGCAGGGCTGCTGCAATACCCTACAGAGCTGATGTCCCCTCCTGCAGAGCCACGGGATCTCTGTGGGCCCTGATCCCTTTCTGGACCTCGACTCTGGCTCTCAGCAGTGCTCTCCCTGCAGAGTGGAGGGAGGGAATTCTGCTCCTCCAAAGGTGATGCCAGTGCCCTGGACATCCAGCTGAGGTCCTTTCTGAGCTGGAAAACTGATGATGCCAGCTGAGTCAAAGTGCTGGAGGCTGTTTGTTTCTGTCCTCAGCAGGGGCCTGACATGGGGCCCCTGGGACAAACCACAAAAGCATCTCGGGCCCTGCTCTCATGGGGCAACTGCTTTTGCCCTCTTTTTATTTCCGTCCAGATTTTATAGGGTTCTGGATGAACCCAGTAGGATCCCAGTTTGGCTGTTGATCTCCAAGGACAGCCAATCCATACTGCAGACCTGGATGATGCTGGCTGTGTTTCACTGCCAGGGTTCCAGTAGGGACCAATGCTGTGCCACACACTGGGGAGGACAGCAGCAAGTCCCTCCCTCCAGAAGGGCCTGCAGGAGCAGGAGAGGATGTAGAGAGCCTTAGGCAGGAGCACAGGGACACCTGACAAAAAATAAGCATCACCAGGACTGGCCCATGTGTGCTGTGCCATTCACTCATTCCCCTCATTTGACATTTCTGAGAGGGGACACTCACTCCTGGGACATGATCTCTCCTGAGAGTAAGGCTCCTGAGACTTGCCATCCCTGGCTCCTCTTGAAGCTGATCCTTTAGACTCTGGGTGGAGCAGGTTGTGATCCAAACCAGCAGAGGTGGAGCAGGATCCAGGAGTTTGGTAATTCAGATGTGTCTGTGAGCCCAGCCATGCCCTGTGGAGCCATCCAAGGTCAGGGGCAGAGGCAAAGGCCAGAGGAATGTTCCTGGAGATCCCACCCCCATCAGGGCCATCCAGAGGCTGGAATAGCTCTGTCAGGCTCTGGGTGAGCCTGGGCCCAGCAAGGACTCCCAGAGGCTTTCCAAAATGTAACAGCAAACACTTGCAAAGAAGCAGAAGGTCCCAGAGCCCAGCATGTGGCTCCAGCTGGGGCAGGGGAAGGACAGGGACAAGTGTCCATGCTTCTGACAGTGCCTGTGAGTCCCATGGAGAAGGATGGTTCCAGCCTGATGCCTGGGGCACAGAGCAGCACAATCTTCAGATGCACTTTAACCTCTTGCTCTGCTTGCAAAAAGGGGCAGACCTGTGGCTCCATGCCCTGTAGAGAAGAGAGACAGAGGTGCAGAGCCAGGTAGGAGACCTGTTGAGTGGACCAGAACCCTGCTCCAGTGTCCTACATGCTTGAAGACCTTTCTTTTGGAGCATCAGCACCTCAGGTGGGACAGGGAGCCACAGCCATAGCAAGCCTTGCATTGCAAGAGGGGTGTTGAGGAGGGACCCTCAATTCCAGTACTACTCACCACTCCCTGGAGGAATAAACTAAAACACAAGAAATTTCACCTGAACTTGAGGAAGAATTTCTTCACATTTTGGGTGGGAGAGTGCTGGAACAGTTTCCCAAGGAGATCATGGATTCTCCCTTGGAGTTGTTCAAAACCCACCTGGACGTGTTCCTGTGTCACCACTCCAGGTGGTCCTGCCTTGGCAGGGGGCTGGGGCTGGATGATCTCCAGAGGTCTCTTCCAACCCTCTGATTCTGTGAATTCCCTTTCCAGTTCAGACCTACCTTCAATCTGTGCTGGCCCCAGCACTTCTTCTCACCAGGAGGTGACAACAGCAGCTGATGATAGAGGGTGCTGGAGATCCTGGAGGCATCTGGCTGCAATCCTGCTGCTCCTGGTGTGGTACAGCTCAGGTGGAAGAGATGGTGGGGAGTGGGCATTGGATGCCATGACAGCACCTGATTTCATGGAGTTGTCCAGCTGGAGACATGTCAGGGGGAGATGGGCTCCCTGTGGTGGGAGCAGAGGCCTGTTACTGTGTTGTGCAAAGATGTGGAGCAGCTGGACTCTGTGCCCTGGGGAGAGCACAGGGCAGAAAAGTGCCTGGGGTAGAGATTCAACTAGAAACTGGAAAAACTGTGGGATCAAGGAGCTGTGGCACTCCAGCAGCCACAGTGAGGCTCCCATGGCTGTGCATCCCCAGCTCTGAGGGGTGGGGATCCCTGTCTCCTTGGCAATACCAACCCAGTCTGCCCCTCCTGTGGCAGCCATGGAAAGGGGAGCAGGGAGTAGGAAGGGGGGTCCAAACAGATCAGCTCTTGCTCATCTCCTGTGTTTTGACCTCTGCACCGGGGCTGATGGAGGAGGGCAGTGGCTGGATGCCTGCTCATCTGGAGCAGAATGAACACGAAGAACAGCATGGCATGGCCCAGAACTCACTGGGCAGCCCAAGCCAGAGGCTTGTTTTGTTTCAGTGTTCTGTTGTCTTTCTCTCCCCCTCTGGGTTTCATGGCTCTTGAGCTGCAGGGCTGGAAAATTATTCATCCAAACCACAGCTCCCACAACACCCTCTGTAAGCATCTGCTGCTCCAGACTCCACTGCAGCAGTGGGTGGGAGGTCATAAATTCATCGTTGTCACCAGCTTGGCCTCCTGTCAGGCAGGACACAAAGCACGGAGCAGAGAGCTGTGCCACAGACACACACTGTGTGCCTGTCACAGCCATAGTGTACTCACTGGGCAAAACCTGTTTGTGTGACAAATCCCTGTCCTGTGCCTGTCTTGGAGATGAGGAGCTCCCACCAGGGCTGTTGGAGAAGCTGTGCTTTAGCTGCAGCTGTCTGCAGGTTCACCTTGGCTGCTGGGAGCACCCTGCTGCTGTGTTAGCCAGATGTGAGGGCCGAGGAGTCACTCGCTCCTGGAATTCTGGAAGCTCTGTGGGCAGCACCATGCCTCCTCCACCATGACTTTAACTCCCTTCCTTATGTCTCAGGGCCAGTGCCCCTGGCAGCTGTGCCACCAGCTGCAGGTGACAGGGCATCAGCCCTGTGCCCTGTCCTGGGACTGCTGTCTCTGTGCACAGACACAGAGGAGATCCAGGGGCACTTTCCCAAGGGACTGTGGAAGGTTCCTGGTGCCCTGCTCATCCATTGAGGAGGATGGACAGTCATGTGCTGTGCTGAGCTCCAGGATGAGAGCTGGTGGGAGGCAGGTGCCAGCAGAACTCACCACACCCCTTGCTTGGTCACTGCCATCAGCGTGGCCCAGGGTGTGGCCAGGTTGTCCCATGTGGATGATGTTCTGCTCTTCTCCATGAAAGCAATTCCACCCCATTCTGAGGCCTCCCTCCTCTGCCATTAGCTGTGGAGCCAGACCCAGAGCCCCTGCATACAGAACATGGCTTGGAGCAAAGCTCGAGTCGTGATGACTCTGAACACTACCAGGAGAGTTCTGATGGTGGGAAAACAGCAGAGAGAGGCTGGGAGGTTCCTACCTCTCCTTATCCCTGGCAGCTGCCCATTTTGGAGGAGACAGTCCTGGCTGGGCTGCAGGGACACCCTGGTAGATGCACCTGGGAGCAAGGGAGAACTTGTCCCTGCAGAACCCTGGGCTACTGAGAGCTGAGCCAAGAGGGACAGTGCCCACCCATACAGCACAGGTTCCACATTGGCTGCCAGGCCCTAGAGAGGAATATCCCTGGTCAACCTTCTTCTGTGCCCCTCACAAGACTCCTGCTAGCCCATGGCATCCTCACTGTAACTGTGACTGGCCCTGCTTTGCAGGCAGAGCACTCCACAGATCTTGAAATCCTCAGAGAAATGAGCATCAGGTGTTTTAACATCCAAACCCATGCAGGGACAAACAGGTGCAAAGGCTTGTTGGTGTTGAGTGCAGACTGCATGCCTTGAACAAGATTGCTAAATCTCTACTCACACCTTGGAGATTAACCATGGTTAACCCAGGATTCCTGAGCCATGCAAAGCCAGGAAAGCCACAGGCTGTGTTCAGCAGCACCAGCAAGGTGACACTGGAGTTGGATCCAGGTCTGCTTTGCCTCTGCCCTGCCTGAGGGCATGACACCAGCCCTTTCCCACACCAGCAGCTCTCTCACTCCTTCCAGCACAGGAAGCTGTGCCTTTGTGCTTTTCAGGTCAGCTGTGCTGAGGGTGAAGCAGTGAGAGGAGCACTACAAGTGCATAGGATTGAATCTCCATTAGGAAAGTATCAACATTTTCACTGTTCTTCTAGGGGTATGTTAGAGTGGACCTGCAGGTCCTGGCAGAAAGGCGTCCTGCCTGTAGCTCAAGAATTACTTTAAAGGCTGGATGCAGCTGGAGGGTGAAAGCTGGACACCAGAGTTGTTTCCAGTGGAGGCCTAAGGTGGATGGGACTATGTGCATGTGTGAGCAGGACACATGGTCTTTGAGACTACTCCTTCTTGGAGGCTCTTGGGGTAAAACCCCAGCATTGGTGAGATTCTGTGCTGCTGGGCAGGTCTAAACTTCACCAACCTGTCAGCTCCAGACTCTGGGCAGACAAATGGCACATCATTCTTTGGACCAGGTTTGACTTTGCAGCTTGCTTACTTGATGTTAACATCCAGTGTACACTGGGGTGTCCTCCTGTGCTGGCCCAGACACACGTGGCAGTTGTTGCTGCTGCAAAGCACAGGGACCTCGTGTGTAGCCAACAGCCCTCTGATCCTGGCTACAGGGCTGTGGAAACAAAGATTTCCCTGTTGTGACCCTCATCCTGCAGCGCCAGTGTGGGTTAGGAGTTACTGGTTACATAAAAGTCATAAAGACATCAGGCTCCCTGTGAGCAAGGGCCAGGGCTGGGCTCCTCCCAAGGCAACTTCATAAGCCCTTTTGTGCACATGAGAACATCCACTGAGCTTCACAAGCCCTTTTCATGTTGGGAGTATTCATTCATCCTCCTGGATGCCCCTGGCATGTTGGCACCTCACCAGGAACAGCAATGTAACAAGTCACTGGATGGTCACTTGTGCAGGCTGAGCTGTGAGTGACAGGTCACATCACAGGGGTGGGTGACCCTGGCACAAAGGTGTAGTGACATGGGAACATGGAAACATGTCCCAAACAGCAACTGGATCCAGGACAATGCAGGTCAGGAGGGGTGAGGGTGGCCATGGGCAGCTCAGGATGGTCTGAAGCCAGCACTGCACACACAGCACATGCAGAGTGGGAGGGAGACCTGCCCTCCATGGGGCTAAGGCTCTGCACTGCCTGGCTTCCCCCAGCCCAGGAATGCTGCAGCTCGGAGCCAGGAGCAGAGCAGGGGACACACGGAGGCAGAGGGGACAGAGCAGCTTTGCCTGCAGGGCAGAAGGTAACCTGTGTGCAGGGAGACACTGCTCCCAGCCAGCTGTGCCCTGCCTGAGGGCACACCTGGGCAGTGGGAGCAGGGGACAGCAGGCAGGACACTTGGGGGCTGCACAGCACTGCTGGGTGGTGGGGATGGAGGGGCAGGGTGGGAGCAGGAGGTGCATGGGACAGCAAATGCCAAAGAGAAATAGGATTTAGGAGAGGGAAAAAAGGAAACTCAGTTGCAAAAGAGGTCTTATCCCAGTTCTGGGATGGCTGATGCTGAGGTTCCCTGCGTGTCCCATCCTGGGGTGCAGATCCTTGCTTTGGAAGAGGGAGAAGTTTCTAGTGGAATCACAGGGCCGTTAGGATGAGTGGCCAACTCAGTCACCCATCTGGGCTCTCTGCTCCTGGTAACAGGTCTGGGGAGCCCCTTATCACACCTGCTATGTCTCCTCACCCCACTCTGAGGCAGCTGCCACAGGACATGGGACAGTGGGCAGCAGTGTAGGCCACACTGGGACAGGGTCACTGCTTTGAGACTGCTCTATAACCCCATCCTGCTGGAAGGGGAGGAGGGTAAACAGGGTCCCAGACACAGTTTTTTCTACATGAGGAATATGTTTGTGAAACAATCTTCTTTTTTTTAACCCTTCCTTCTGTCCTGCACTTGCAGCTCAATGAACTGAGTTGCTTCTTGTGATTTCAGCTTGTGCATGGCCACCCCTGCTTGCAGAGCAGCCCTGTCCTTGCATGGACAACCCAGTTCCCAGAGAAGCAGGACTGCTGAGGCTGCCAGCTGCTTACCAGAATGTCAGCTGAGCCAGGTGGCTTTTTCCTGCTCCTTGGTGCTGGGGAGCCAGCAGGTTCACAACTTTGAGCCCAGGCTTCATCCGAAAATGTGTCCATTCCTCACGAAGCTCTGGGTGGGCTGGACATTCACTGCATAAGTGTTGCCTCAGGGGAAAGAGCAGATGAGAGTGACCAGAAGCTGCTGTGCCATGGACTGCAGCATCTGGTGTCCACAGCTGGGGACATAAGTGCCCTTTTGGGAACAGCTGCCATGCTGCAGCCTTCACATCAGCTGGACCCCCCAAAAGCCAAGCCTCCCTTACAAGCACACACTTTCCTAGGGCTGTTTATTGTCTGTACCTAAGACCATTCCAGTGGAGACAGCTCCCACAGTGCCATCCACAGCACACCTGAGACCTCCACACGCCAGTGCCCACGGGCACCTGCAGACCACAGAGCTCCATGCTCGTGTTGGGCCTCTGAGGCACTGCAGAGCCCCACTGTCTGTAGTGAGGGGGGCCAGAGAACCCTCCAGGAATCTCAGGAGATGTCCAGAAGAGGAGAGCATCCTGTCCAGCCCCTCACTGTGTCTGCACTGAGAGGCTGCAGCAGGACACTGTCTGTCTGTCCAGGACACCCTGTCACAGCTCACACCACGCTGGGGACAGTGCCTGGGGAGGCAGGGCTTGCTGCAGGGCTCACTCAGTGCCAGGAGTCCCACGGTGCCCTCAGCAGCCCCCAGCTCTGTACAGGACCCTGCAGAGGGGGAGGCAGAAGGGTGCCAGGAAGGGCCAGGTGGTGTTAGGGCTGGTTCTGAGCCATGATGTCCTGGATGCAGGTGTACAGGAGGATGTACTGGTCCTGCAAGAGAGAAAGGAGGGTCAGAGTCAGGTTTCTGACAGAGACCTCCAGGTCACAGATTAACCTTGCAGTTTCCTTTAAAAAATCCTAATTAAGGAACAGTGCCTGATAGCAGAGCAGGATTTGCTCTCCCAAGTAGTCCATGATGGTCCTGTGTCACCACAGTCACCCAGAAAGGAAGAATCAAGCCTGTTATACAATGTTTGTTTCCCTTTCTTCATCCCCTTGTGATGGGGCTGAGAGGAATATTCCATCCAAGCTGGAAAGGAATAATTTCATTTAACTCCCTCCAGTTGCCCCAGTGGCTTTTGGGTGTGCTGTGGTGTTTGCACCCAAAACAAGAGGAAAGAGCAACTCCAGTGGTGCTGCAGGGCATGGAGCTGGAGGGCTTGGGGTCTGGCAGTAACCTGGGGCCGTGAGAGAAGACCTCTGGACCAGGAGTTTCCCTCGGTGTAGTCTCAGTGTACCAGAGTCAGGTGCTGACAGCAGATCAGGGCAGATGCTTGCAGGCTCATAGAAAAATCTGTGTGGGTTTAGCCCAGCTGCATTGTTTGTCTCTTTTTAATATCATCAAACTGATCCATCAGGTTCAAATGTGGGCTCAGAGGCTCAGAGTCCCCTGTGCATCTGATACGAGGTTCTGCCCCAAAATGACACCAGGCTACAAACCCAGGACGGAGTAGGGAAGATGTGAGGAAGGTAAATGGGGCTGTGCTCAGGGCACAGAGCTGCAGGGCAAGGCCAGCCAGCACATGGTGTGGGTTGGAATCACATGGCAGTGGGCAGGGGGGATTAGGGCTCGCAGAGGGGCCCCGAGCAGCATTCCCACAGCTCGTTAATGCTCTGGCTGAGCCCCGAGTCACGAGGAGCCTCCTCCCTGTGGTGGTGGGTTCAGCCTCACCGAAGGAAGGGCCGGGAATGCCACGGATCACACAATGGCTGAGGCTCCAGGTCACCAGAGCGTGTTTTCAATGAGTCAGGTCTGATTGTGAAATCGGCAGTGACAGCCCAGGGCTGACTTCAGCCCAGGCACACTCAGTGACCGCCCACAGGCAAGAGCACATCCCCGGGGACACACACCACACTGGAGCTGGTGGTGCTTAATATCCGACAGTTATCCATGAATATCCATCAAAGGTTCATCTTCCCCCTTGCTTCCTCCCCAAAAATCTGATGCCTCCATCACAACAGCATCCAATGACCCTGCCAGGGTCATAAAGGGGTGCTGGCAAGCCCCCACAGGGATAGAGGAGGCTGGAGGGCAGCCCCTCTGCTCTGAGGGGAAGCAGCTCCTCTGCTGCCCCCCTTCAGCGGGACAGCAGCGTTTGAAGGACACTTGCTGTGCCTTTATGGGCGAATTGTGTCCCTGCAGGGCCGGGCTGCGGGAGCACAAAGCAGCTCTGAAGTGGGGGCAGCGGACGCCTTGCCGTCCTCTGGCTCCCACCACGCACATGGTTCACATTAATTAAGAATGTAATTAGCTTCTTGAAGGAGGCTGTGCAGCTGGGAAGCCACGGAGAGATCATCCCCAGTTCTGCCGTGCCCTTGGGGAGTGTTTCCAGAGCTGTGCATCAGCAAATTCAGCAGCTGCAGCAATTGAAGCATGACCAGAGGCGCTGGTGTCACACCCGCCAGGGCTGGCACGGAACGGCCCCATCAGACAGGGCTACACAGGTCACCTGCTGAAGTGGCACTGTGTCCTGCTGTCCCCCTGAGAGGCAGCCCCTGCTGCAACACCGGGCCCTGGGCCTGGGGGATGTAGCAGGAACGGTACTGGCCAAGGGGACACCCAGCAGGTTCTGGGTCCCCAGGCTAACAGTCATGCCCAGGAGCCAAGGCTGAGCAGGCAGGTTGTGTAGGGTGACACCAGTGCTCCACTTTTCCTTGAACATGGGAGGAGTGCCTTGATTTACCAAGAGCTCACATGCAATTTAGCTGATCTTAACTCAGAACTGAGGAGATGGAAAACTCTTGCCTGGGAAAAGTCAGTGCCCACAGCCCTTGGTGGCTGACAGAGCCACCAGGTGGGGAGGAAGCATGAAGGAAATCCCTGCTGAGGCTGGACAGGCTCCCAGGCAGCAGGGAGCACCCAGGAAGGGACAGGACACTGCCAGCTCCAGGCAGGTCAGCCCAAAGACTCCACTCCACCCTGCCCACCAGCCCTTCTCCTTGCCACCTACCAGAGTTGGGGTCATGAGACAGCAGCTTCTGGCCAGCTGCAGGGTCACACCGTAGACATCCACAGTCCTCTCAGCTTTCATCTGGTACAACAGGCAATCCAGGGAGATCAGTGTCCCCATCTGGCTCATGTCACCACTGCAGGGGACAAGGAGGGGTCACTGATGCCAGGCCAGGCTGAGCTGAACCCCTCTGGAAGAGGGCACCAGGCCAAGGAGCCAGGTGGGCACAGTGGGACTGTGAGCTCTCTGCATGTAAGGGAGCAAGGATACCAGGGCTGCTCCAGTACCCCTGCAGCTACCCAGGGATGGCCTGGGCACCTCAGCCTGGGCATGCCTGCTCCACCCGTGCTCCTCCCAGTCCAGCCCAGTTTGCTCTGTCTTCTCTCAGCCCCAGGCAGAACACTGTGACCTCCCAGGCTCAGAACTTCCACTGGCTGACGTGGCCCCCAGGGCATGGAGGGAAGGCTTTTTTGGTCCCATGCCAAGGCACTGTGCAGCCTGGTGGCTCCCAGCGTGGGAGGCTGCCCATGGATGCCCAGGGGTAACCCAGGGTACCTGCAGTGCAGGAGGAGAGGACCCCCTCTCCTCCGGTGGGGCGTGCACCGTCTGACAGCCACCAGCAGCTCCAGCAGGCTCTGGACATCAGGCTGCTTCTTGCTGCTCCAGAGCGTGTACAGGAACCTCTGCACCTGCCTCTCCTTTGCTTTCTTCTCCTGTGAGACACAAAGAGCTGGCATGAATGTTGGGGAGGGATGGGCAAGCTTTGATGAAGAGGTGCCCTGGTTCTCCCACACTCAGGCTCCCTGAGGATTCCCTGAGCTTTCTGCCAGCTTCTGCAAAGCTGTCCAGGCATCTCTGCTGGGGCACTGCCCACCACCCACACTGCAGGTATGATGGCTCTGGTAACCTGCTCTCCTTCCCCACAGCACCCTGACTTGCCCCTGGAGAGGGAACTGAGAACTGTACAGGACTTTTCAAAGGGGTCAGACAGACCTGTCAGCAAGGGGTAGGGGAAGGCCCCGGGGCCTCTCCCATGTATCTCCTGTGTCTACTCAGTTCTGGATGTTGCAATCCAGACTCACTCCTGCATTTGTGGACTGCTGGCACTCTGCTCTTGCAGCTTGGAGAAACCCCACAGACCCTTCAGCCCCTACAGATCCTTACAGACCCACCCCCAGCCCAGGAGGTGGGAGGCAGGACAGCGCCATAGACACACACGTGTTTCAGTTTGAGCTGGGTACATCTCCATCCTGAGACAAGCTTCTCTGTGTCACACTGGATGGTCAGTGTCTTCGTGCAGAGAGAGTCTCCTTCCAGGGGCCAGCACACTTCACCTGGGACCTGTGTGCAACAGGAAATTTAAATTTCTGTTGATGATCAGAAGTTTGTCTTATCAGTCACCATCTTTGGGGTCTGTGCTGAGGCTGGACCAAGAGCACTCCCAGCATCTCTCCATGTCAGTTCATCCCCCACCTAAAACCCGAGGGAGTTCCAGGAACACCAGTAGGTTCAGTCAGCTCATCTGGGAACCCAGAGGTGCCTGGCAGCTCTGCTCAGAGCTCTGAGCTGGAATCTGCTCAGCCAGTGTCTACACCTTGGCTGGGCAGGGCGGAAGCTGCTGCCCTTGGTCCCACACAGATGCAGCTTGAAGGGCACCAGGTGAGTCCAGGCACGGGGGGCAGACAGAATCTGCCTCCCATGACAAGCTGTGGGAGCACCTGGACACAGGGAAGGTCCAACTTTGGCTAAGCTGGATCTGCACCAGACTCAGGAGGCAGTGAAGAGTTCCGAGAGCTTTGCTAGTTCCACCTCCACTGAACAGACTCCCACCATGGCACAGGTGGGCACAGTGCCTTACCTCCCCCTTCTCCTGCCATGGGATAAGTGTTAGGATTGTGTGAACATCCTGTTCCCACACCANCCCAGGCAGCAGGGAGCACCCAGGAAGGGACAGGACACTGCCAGCTCCAGGCAGGTCAGCACAAAGACTCCACTCCACCCTGCCCACCAGCCCTTCTCCTTGCCACCTACCAGAGTTGGGGTCATGAGACAGCAGCTTCTGGCCAGCTGCAGGGTCACACCGTAGACATCCACAGTCCTCTCAGCTTTCATCTGGTACAACAGGCAATCCAGGGAGATCAGTGTTCCCATCTGGCTCATGTCACCACTGCAGGGGACAAGGAGGGGTCACTGATGCCAGGCCAGGCTGAGCTGAACCCCTCTGGAAGAGGGCACCAGGCCAAGGAGCCAGGTGGGCACAGTGGGACTGTGAGCTCTCTGCATGTAAGGGAGCAAGGATACCAGGGCTGCTCCCAGTACCCCTGCAGCTACCCAGGGATGGCCTGGGCACCTCAGCCTGGGCATGCCTGCTCCACCCGTGCTCCCCCCAGTCCAGCTCAGTTTGCTCTGTCTTCCCTCAGCCCCTGGCAGAGCACTGTGACCTCCCAGGCTCAGAACTTCCACTGGCTGACATGGCCCCCAGGTCATGGAGGGAAGGCTTTTTTGGTTCCATGCCAAGGCACTGTGCAGCCTGGTGGCTCCCAGCATGGGAGGCTGCCCATGGATGCCCAGGGGTAACCCAGGGTACCTGCAGTGCAGGAGGAGAGGACCCCCTCTCCTCCGGTGGGGCGTGCACCGTCTGACAGCCACCAGCAGCTCCAGCAGGCTCTGGACATCAGGCTGCTTCTTGCTGCTCCAGAGCGTGTACAGGAACCTCTGCACCTGCCTCTCCTTTGCTTTCTTCTCCTGTGAGACACAAAGAGCTGGCATGAATGTTGGGGAGGGATGGGCAAGCTTTGATGAAGAGGTGCCCTGGTTCTCCCACACTCAGGCTCCCTGAGGATTCCCTGAGCTTTCTGCCAGCTTCTGCAAAGCTGTCCAGGCATCTCTGCTGGGGCACTGCCCACCACCCACACTGCAGGTATGATGGCTCTGGTAACCTGCTCTCCTTCCCCACAGCACCCTGACTTGCCCCTGGAGAGGGAACTGAGAACTGTACAGGACTTTTCAAAGGGGTCAGACAGACCTGTCAGCAAGGGGTAGGGGAAGGCCCCGGGGCCTCTCCCATGTATCTCCTGTGTCTACTCAGTTCTGGATGTTGCAATCCAGACTCACTCCTGCATTTGTGGACTGCTGGCACTCTGCTCTTGCAGCTTGGAGAAACCCCACAGACCCTTCAGCCCCTACAGATCCTTACAGACCCACCCCCAGCCCAGGAGGTGGGAGGCAGGACAGCGCCATAGACACACACGTGTTTCAGTTTGAGCTGGGTACATCTCCATCCTGAGACAAGCTTCTCTGTGTCACACTGGATGGTCAGTGTCTTCGTGCAGAGAGAGTCTCCTTCCAGGGGCCAGCACACCTCACCTGGGACCTGTGTGCAACAGGAAATTTAACTTTCTGTTGATGATCAGTTTGTCTTTCTGATGATGATCAGTCACCATCTTTGGGATCTGTGCTGAGGCTGGACCAAGAGCACTCCCAGCATCTCTCCATGTCAGTTCATCCCCCACCTAAAACCCGAGGGAGTTCCAGGAACACCAGTAGGTTCAGTCAGCTCATCTGGGAACCCAGAGGTGCCTGGCAGCTCTGCTCAGAGCTCTGAGCTGGAATCTGCTCAGCCAGTGTCTACACCTTGGCTGGGCAGGGCGGAAGCTGCTGCCCTTGGTCCCACACAGATGCAGCTTGAAGGGCACCAGGTGAGTCCAGGCACGGGGGGCAGACAGAATCTGCCTCCCATGACAAGCTGTGGGAGCACCTGGACACAGGAAAGGTCCAACTTTGGCTAAGCTGGATCTGCACCAGACTCAGGAGGCAGTGAAGAGTTCCGAGAGCTTTGCTAGTTCCACCTCCACTGAACAGACTCCCACCATGGCACAGGTGGGCACAGTGCCTTACCTCCCCCTTCTCCTGCCATGGGATAAGTGTTAGGATTGTGTGAACATCCTGTTCCCACACCAAGGTCCAGAAGTCCTCCATGGTAAGCTTGTCAGGGCCATGGACAGCCAGGTAGTCCCTGCTGGAGCTGCAGCCCTGGGTGGGGAATGAGAATGTTACTCGTGCTGGAGAGGGTGCTCTGTTAGCCCAGGTGGCTGCAGGAATGGGAAGGAGAGGAGACTCGAGGAGACTCAAGGAGACTCGAGGAGACTCAAGGAGACTCGAGGAGAGGAGAGGAGACTCGAGGAGAGAAGAGAAGAGAAGAGAAGAGAAGAGAAGAGAAGAGAAGAGAAGAGAAGAGAAGAGAAGAGAAGAGAAGAGAAGAGAAGAGAAGAGAAGAGAAGAGAAGAGAAGAGAAGAGAAGAGAAGAGAAGAGAAGAGAAGCACATGAGGACAGCCCAAACAGGGCAGGCAAGGGATGTCCTCAGTCCCCTCTTCTCCATGCAGGATCACAGTGACAGGGACCAGTGGAGCAGTGCAGGACCCAGGGCACAGGAGCACAGCCAGAATGGGGGACCCAGGCACAGGGTGGGAGTTGCTGCTGGGGTGAGACTCACCGGGACACGCCACACCTGCAGCAGTCCTGAGAAAGGGCCCTGCTCCAGCAGGGAAAACTTCACTCTGGAGCGATCATCTGCAAAGTAAGTGGGAGCTGGAGGGGTTCAAGGCAGTCTTGAGCTCAAATGGGTTTTGCAGACTGACTGCCACACAAATCCAGTCCTTCCTTCACCATTTCTAGGCAAAGGCACTCCCTTCTGCAGTGCTCATCTCCAGCCTGTGGATGTTGGCTCCCAAAGACAGGTCTCTACCCAGAGCTCCTGTAGTGCAGTCACTCAGTGTCTGAGCCAATGGAGATCTGCCTCTCTCCAAGGATGGAGAGCCTGCAGGTGCTCTGGGCCTCTGTTCCAGTGTTTGACCATCATTATGGATATTCACTACTCCTTCTACTTAGTTGGATTACCCTCCCAAATCATCCCTCTTGTCTCTTGTCTCTCCACTTCACACCTCTGAGAAGACTCCTGTGCATTCCCACAGGTAGCTGAAAACAGCAATAAGATCTGTCCTTTGCCTTCTCCAGGCTGAGCAAACCTACCTCTCCCAGTCCCAAACACCCTGTGCCCCACCCCAGACACCTCAGTAACCTTCCAGGGGAGTCACCAAAGTCTCAAAATACTTTATTATGCTGTGGACTGCTGGCCCTAGTCCAGCCTGGCTCCATGCAGGAGGAAAAGAAACAGGAGGAAGAGGATGCAGGGTGTCACAGAACTCACATGGCAGGATGCTAGAGGAGGGCCGTGTCTGCTGGCTGCCTGAAGATGGTGATGCAGAGCTGGCTTCTTCCTTGACCACTTCCAGGAGGGCCTGCCAGGGTGAGAGTGGAGGAGGCAGTGAGTGGGAAGGGTCAGGAGCAGGAGGAACCAGGGCATCCTGAGGATCCCTGGGCTCAGCAGAGGGGATCATGGCTGCACATGCAGAAGCCTGAGCAGAAGTGCCACGAAGCCAGCTCTGGAATGGGCTGCCAGGGCTGTGCCATGCTGCCAGGAGAGGGCTGCTGCCATCCAGGGAGGGACCTGGGAAGGAGTGGGTGGTGGACAGACCCTGACCAGTGCAGAATGCATGAGGGAGCTGTGTGCCTGGGCATGCAATGCCGTGGAGAGGGGACACTGCCAGAATACCCAGGAAACTGGGGCATGGGACTCACTCAGGAGGCACTTACAGGGTGTCCTCCAGCCCGAGCAGGTTCAATCACTCCCCAGGTCCCCTCAGCACATACAGCCATGGCAGCACTCCCTGCACCTGCCCAGGACAGCTCTCACCTCGTACTCCCTCAGGAAGCCCATGTGGGACTTGGCTGCCTTCTGGGCATAGTGCTGGGCAAAGCTCTTCAGTGGGATGGGGCAGGACCTGGGGAGAGAACCAAGGCATAAGGGTGGGGCTGAGCTCATTCAGCAGCACCCAGGCTGTGTCTGCAGCAGGTGACAGAGCTGTGAGCAGATCTTCACTTCTCAAATTCCAGGGGTCTCTCAGGCTCCCAGCCCAGCTCTGGCCTGTGACAACCTGCTCTCCCCTAGACAGAGGCAGGTCTCAGGGGTGACACAGCCCAGGGCTCATTCCCAAGAGGCAGCAAGGACAAGGACATCCTGTTCTTCGGGAGGGAGGAGACAATCTGACCACAAAGACAAGTGCATGACCTCCAGATATAGCCCCAAGACAATGAGATAGGTGGTCAAAGCCACGCCCAGCTGGACCCTGCTCCATCCTCTTGGCCTCCATCAGGAGGGACGTCCAAAGGTCACCCAGCTGGACAAGCCTCTCCAGTTTGTACATATCTCTAAGGCATGCCTGTGGGCTGGGAAGCCAGAGGCTGAGGGAAATGCCTTCCCCAGCACAGCTCTGCAGATCTGCAGTGTTGGTGTACCCAAGAAACTGCACTTTGTTCTGTGCTGGGCTCCCTGTGCTGCTGACCCCACTCACAGAACCAGNATACCCGAGAAACTGCACTTTTTTCTGTGCTGGGCTCCCCATGCTGCAAGGGACAAAGCTCCCTGTGCTGACCCCACTCACAGAACCAGGTGGGATGGCTGGTTGGCCTTTCCTGTCCTTCTGTCCTGGAGCCAAGGCTTGTTGGGAGGGGTTGTGGATCAGGGTGGGCAGAGTGGCAAAGCACAGCAAGGCCTTACCTCTCTGTCCCTGATAAATCTAGAAGAGGTTCCTCCAAGATCTTCTCCAGAATGCAGCTGTGCAGGAAAATGTACTGGGACTAGAAGGCAAAAGCAGACAGCAACACAGACTGTCACACTCTAGAGACAGCATGAGAGGGTGGGTATGGTCTCTCTCCTGAAGGGCAGTTCTGACACCTGGTCCCAGCCCCAAGGACTGGAGATAGGATACTCTGGAGCATCACAGACCAACAACCTGGTGTGAGTTAAAAATTGCCTACAAGGGGCCTGATTCTGTTCCCCAGTGCTCCAGGGTGTTTCTGAGTCTCCTGGGAGGTCTCTGAGACTCTGGATGTTGCTGTTGTGGGTCTAGCAGGGCATGAAGCAGCTGAAGACCCCCCCAAGCAATTTCCACTCCAGCTGAGCTGCTGCTTTCAGCAGCAGGATGACACAGTGACAGGCTGAGGACCAGCCTGGGGGTGCTGGGGCTGGCCAGCCAGCTCATCCAACTGCCAGCCTTGTGAACTTCAACAGAATGAAGTGAGGTGCCAGGGGAAGGAGGGGGCAGAGATCTCACCAGCGTCTGAATCATCAGGTACCGGTTCATCCGCAGGGCATAAACAACACCGAAAATGTCCACCACCTTCTCCTGCTTCATCTGCTGCAGCAGCTGGTCCAGGGCAATGAAGGTGCCAGTGCGGCCCACACCAGCACTGAAAGGGTTAAAAAAGGCCTGACACCACAGCCCATGGGCTCCCTCCTGCTCCCACAGGCTGCTCCCTGGGCAGCCCGAGCACACCCAGGCAGGGTATGGGGCTGAGGAGCCATCCAGGCTGCCCTGGGTCGGTGCTGACCATCTCCCCCTGCCCCACACCCACCCTGGGGCTGGGGGCAGGCTGCCAGCAGAGCTGTATTCCTCAACACCCGAGCAGGAGACTCCCCAGAGCAGTTGTGTCTCCTGGGCACTGCTTTCCCTCACAGTTTGTACACAAATAGGACCCTCATCCCCCTGCTCTCTCCCACCATCCCCTCCCACCATCCCGCGGGGCAGAGCCTCACCTGCAGTGCACGAGGGTGGGCCCTGCATCCTTGGTGCTCTGGACGTGTTCCTGGACCAGCTCCCGGAAGGTCATGATGGAAGTGGTGGACTCGGGGATGCCGTGGTCGGGCCAGGCCGTGTAGTGCAGGTGAGACACCAACCTCTCTGCCCTCAGACCCTCCTGCACGGGGATTGGGGATGGGTGTGCAGCCCCCAAGGCAGGCTCACACCCCACAGCCCTGGCAGCACCTGGGCACTTGAGGACACTTGGCTCAGCTGCAGGGAACAGCCAACATCAGGTCTGCACTGCCTGGTGGCTTCTGCTCCTTCATCCTTCCCCACAGCCATGCCCCCTGCCATGCCACGTGGAGGTGGCAGGGAGGACATCTGCCTTTGACTGCCAGGGAATATCTGCCTGGAAAGCACAGGCTGTGGCAGTGCAGGGACATGGAATCGAGAGAGCAAGGCTGGAGAGCAGCATGGCACGTGCTGGACACCCCCGTGTCACCCATCTGAAGGGCCAGACTGCTCCTCAGGGCTTGGATCTTCTCTGAACCCCACAAATGGCAGGGAAAGGCGTTCTAGCACTGAGGAGAAATGCCAGTACCTACCCCAAAGCCCTGAGAGGTCCCCACATCCCCTGACATCTGAACTCACGTGCCACAGCTTGAACTCCCGTATGGTCCACTCCTCAGAGCTGCTCTGCATCAGCAGGTGGACCCGCAGCTGCCCATAGGACACTGGGGCAGATTCTGATGGCCAGTAATGATCACAGAGGACCTAGAGCAGGACAGGAGCCCAGTGAGGGACCAGATGATCTTCCAGCTCCCATGGACCATCTAGAAAGCAGCAGCTGTGAGAGGAGCCATGACAGGTCTTGGGGAACAGGCAGAGGTGTTTCCCCTTCCCACTGGAAGTTTTGCACAGCTCTCCCTCACAGCCCCTTCATTTGGATCTCAGCCTCCTCCAGAAAAAAGGCCCTGTGTCCGTCTCATCACCCCTGGAGACTGGAGGAACAGTCCATGTGAGGTGGCTCACCCGTAGGACATGGCAATTTCAGATTCTGCAGAAATATCTGAGGGTGATGGGCATGGTCCTAGCTAAGCTCCTGCCCCAAGGTAATGCTGAACTGCACAGATCAGCCTCTCTTCCCTCAAACTGTCAGGGAAGCTGTGTGGACTGTGCTTATCCTGGAGCCATATCAGAGTAGGGGACTTGTGGGGGACACAGACCCAGCCCTGGGCTCAGCTCACACCACCAGGTCTGGGCTGGGGCTGGCACCGACCTACCCGCCCATTCTCCATGCACACTGTCAGCATGATGATATTGCAGACGTTCTGCTCCCACACCAGCCTCCAGAAGTCCTCTATGGTTTTCTTTAGGGGCCCCTGGGTGGCAATGAACTCTTGCTGGGATGTGTAGCCCTGAGCAAGGGGCAGACAAGAGCAAGATGAGTTAGCAGGTTGCCAAGGCAGGTGGGACCAGTCAGTGCCTGGTCAGTTTTTGTGGTAGAAGGAGAAATCCCTGTTGCACTTAGCCCACATGGGCACAGTTCCCAGGCAGCTGATCTCAGAAGCAGCTGATTTCACAGGAAGCATGAGCTGCCCAGCATACACTTCCTACATATTTGGAATAAAATGACCCACACCATTTCCCTCCAAGCAGTTCCTCATTCAGTCTAACCAGAGAAAGACACATCTAGGTGATCCCTGTGCTTCCCCTTCACTGCTGAGGGCAGGGTGAGCATGCAAGGTCTCGGGGTATTTCTTTGCCCTTGGACACACACATGCCCCACAGATCCACACAATGTCCCAAGCATGCTGTGTGCCCTGCCTGTTACCTGGGAACAGCTCCCACATGGGGGGTGAAGGCACAGCTCCAGGGATCAAATGCAGCTGCACAGACCAGCAGGAAAAAGAGCAGGAAGAGAGACAGGACAGTAAGCTGGGAGGTGATGGAAGAGGACAGACAGTCCATGAGAAGAAAGCAGAGAGACTTGCCAGTCTTCCCACATTCACACCTCTGTGTCACAGCATTTGCCATCTCACAGGCTCCATCAATGCCTACTGAAGGGCAACCACACATCTCCACCTTCCCCCCAGCTTCTGCTGGCCTGTGCCAGCTGTGCCTTCACCAGCATCTCATGCCCATCAGCTCCCAAAGAAGGGGACACTCTCCCTCAGCCCAGGCAGAGCCTCTGTGACAATGCCCTGTGGCCAGATCTCGGTGGGGAAGGCAAGTGGGCACTCACAGGCATGAAGTTGGCATTGATGTAGTCTGAGTGTGGATCCTCCCCCAGCTGGCTCAGCTTGACCCGAGAGTGATCATCTGAAAGAGACCACACACAGGTGAGCCCCAGGGCAGCCCTGCACCAGGACACAGCCATCTGGGTAACCCAGTGGGAGAAGCCTCAACAGCTCCAGCAGGGAGGCTCTGTGCTCTGCCAGGCACCTTCTCCCCTGAGAGGTGAGCACTGCCTGCCAGCTGGGCTAGCAGGGGACTGCAAAACACAACTGGGCTCATGAGGCACATCAGTGAAGCTCATGAACCCCTTTTGGTCTCCTCTTGGGACCCATCCTGAGCTAGGCTCACCCAACAGCCCGCTGGAGGAGCTGGAGAGGATGGTGGTAAAGCCCTGGCTAAACCTTGAGTCTTCAGCAGGAAAATGGAAACTGAGGCCCATTTCAAGAGTCCTCCTGCTCCCAGGAAAGGAGCCAGGCACTGACCCTGGCAGCAATGAAAAGTGAGCCTGTCCCTTAAATACTGCCCTGGGAGCTCTCACCCTGGATGCTAGCAGCTGTGGCAGGGGACAGCACTTACAGGGCAACACATGGGGGTATCTGTTCTTGGAAACATTTGCTGGGAGCTCAGCCTCCACCTTTGACTGCTCCTTCCCAACTTCCTTCAGCTCCTGTAGGACAGGAGAAAAGATAAGCACAAACATTCCTCTGGTCAGCTCAGCTCCCTGCTCATGGCCAGTGGCTCTGTCTGGAGGGTAAAGAGGATTATTCCCACACAGAGAACTGCTCCACTCCTCCCTCACACAGCCTGTGCACTCTGAAACATGGTGGCTTTTCCCACTGCAGCTTCCAACAGCACTGTTCACATCTTAAAGAAAAGCCCAAGAACAAGTACTGGGGGAAAAAAACTTTTGAAATCTACCACAAAGCTCAGAGGATTTTCTGCTGAGCAAACAGAAGTATCTTGTGCTGCATCTGCTTCTGCCCCTGTCCTCACTTAAAAAGCCAGAAGAAGGTGATCTGAGGAGGGTTTGAAATTGCTGACAGGAATTTGAAGATGCTGCAGCAGAACAGTCCAGAGGCTGTTCTGAGATGTTGGCAGTGTGAGCCAGGGCAGGCAGGCCAAGGTGAAGCTCCCAGCCTGACCCTGGAGGTCTGAGAGTGCTCCTTGACCTTCCCTCTGTCTGCAGGCTCTTTTCTAACACTGTCAGGGTGGTTCTCACTGCCACCCCTCTCCCTTTCACCTCCAGTCAGGGCTGGGGCACTCTGCTCCGTGCTAGTTCACCTCACACCACAAGTGTTTTGACCAGAACTTGAACAAAACAGGTAACTGCTTATCACTTGGTCCACCCAATCTTTGGCTTCCAAGGGTGGCTGGATTGCTAGAGGTGGGCAATCAACCCTGGGAGGAGCAATCTATATTGGACACCCGACAGCATGAGCCACTGAGCAGAAAAACCAAGTGTCATCCCTAGGAGGGGTCTCATCTCACCTCAAACTCCTGGAAAAAAGCATGGTTAGCACTTGCTGTCTTCATCTCATAGTACTGCTTGAAGTTCTGCAGGGGAACTGGCCGGTGGACATTTCTGCAGGAAATGAAGTCCAGAGGAAAACTTGCCTTAGTTACTGGGAGGTCTGGCCAGCCAGTCAGGTGCCACTGAGACAGCCCAGCCGTGAGACCTGCGGTACCTGGATGCACACAGGGATGGTTCATAGCCCACCTCCCTGCCCAGGGAAGTGAGTCCAACAGTTTAAATATTGGGAGGGATTTCAGAGTGATGAGAATATTCTCCTGCTGCTGAACCTCACAGAGGAGGTGTAGACATTGCATTGACTTGGAATGGAGCTGGGCAATAAATACTGAACTTGGGAAAGACTGGTTTATAAAATAACTGAGGAGACAGCTGGATTTCTCCTGAGTCAAAGCATGAAAAACGAAGTAGATAAAGGAAAGTGGGAGCTGCAGTGGGGCCATACAGAGGGCAGACTCCAGCACTCACCTCAAGCTGTAGGTCACCATTTCCTGGGGTGGGCTGCTCTTCTTGGCTCTGGAATCAAAGCACAGGAGCTGTTAATTTTGCCTGCAGTGTAGAGATTGATGCCACGAGGTACTGTGCACCACTGGAAGGCACCGTGCCTTGCACACCTGTGGGGTTTTGTGACTTAACTGTGCATGGGCAACTCCTCTCTCCTCTCTGCCTTTGGCTTCTGAGCTTGCCAGGCACAATTCCACTAGTCCATGTGCTTGTTTGTCTAAGTCTCTTTTTCACCCTCTCCCTGTTCTCCTCCAGGCTTGAGGTTTGAGTATCTCAGCCTGCACTCAACAGGTAAGGTAGGGCTCATGCTCACCTCTTTTCTTTGAGCTGTTTCCAGTAAACCAAAGCAAAAACAGCTGCAAGTGTCAGAAGAAATCCCACAATGATTCCAGCGATTATTGGCATTGAGAGTGGAGCTGTGTCTGCACTGGATCCAGCAGCTGGAATTAAAAGTAGACGGTATAGAGAAAAGAATCAATAAAAAAGTCTTTATTATGAGAATGGGGAGGTCCTGACCCAGGTTGCCCAGAGCAGCTGTGGCTGCCTCATTCCTGGAAGTGTCCAAAGCCAGGCTGGATGGGGCTTGGAACATCCTGGGCTAGTGGAAGGTGTCTCTGTCACGGCAGGGAGTGGACCTATAGGAGCCTTGAGGTGCCTTACAACCCAAACCATTTTATAATTCTATGAATATGTCTGCATTTATTATATTTACTATAGCCTATGAGCTCCCTCTGGCTGTTCATTACCTCTAACCTACACAGCCAGGTAGGGAAGATGCTACTCTCCAACTTACCTGAGAACGTGGTGAATGTCACAGCAGGGGCTACTGGGTCATATTTGGTGAAGGCAGCAATGCTGAACCTAAAGGCAAAGCAGAGTCCCATGTCAGGGATTGCCTGAGCTGAGCACAGCACCCAGAACCTAGCACCCAGCAGGCACAACCCAGGGGAACAGGACTGCTGCCTGGAAAAAGCTGCTTTTCTGTTATGGATTTAGGGGTTGTGTGGGAATGCTTGGACTAGTTTGTTCCACTTGGGAAAGCATGAAAAAATTGTTCAGAAAGCACAAATGGGAAGCAGCTCTCCTCCAAAGGGTCATCTGCCGAGAAACGTAGTGTCTGGTCTCTTACAGGACACAAAAAACTAAAAACACATAGTTCATGTCAGCTGGTTAACAGGGTTTACAGGAAAGAGCTGAGCCCTGTTTGACACAGAGGCCTTTCAGCTGGAAGGGCTGAGCCCTGAGCCAGACCCTCCCTTGCACACACACAGAAGTGGCTGGTGCATCCTCTTCCCTGTGGATATCTGCCCTTCATCCCCCTCCTGGCAGCAGGCACACCAACACCCACAGCTCTCTGCAGAGCTGATTCCTTCTGAGCAGGTGACAAGAAGGGCCCCTTATTGTGCCCTAAATGCAAGCCAAAGCTTTTAAAGGTAGTGTTGGATTTTAGCAGCCAATAGTTTGTTGACTGTGTGTGGGTCCCCTCTGGCAGCACCCCACACCTGGCTGCCAGGGCACAGACCTTTAAAAAGAGAGCCTGCAGAGGCCATGGCATGAAAGATGAGGGCTTGTGGATAAATAACTCACTGAAAGACAGGAAACAAGAACAGAAATTCTGAGTGGGAATGAGCTGTCAGCTTTTCACCACCCTAACAATCATTAATTCAGCAGCACAGTCTACTGCGGATATTTAGGTCGGATGTTTAGGCTGAGTGTTCCTGTATACTGAGGATATTTAGGCTGGATATTTAAGATATTTAGGTCAAGTGATGTTTACACTGAGAACATTTAGGTTGTTTAGGGCAGCCAAACTGAAAAAAAGCTGTTGTGTACAAGTAAGAAAGCTGTGGTGTAAAAGTACCTTCTAGTCCTGAATAACTGGACAGTTCAGTCCATGTTATTGACTCATGTTATTGAATCATGGCAGGTGGACTAATGACAGGACCTGATGTCCCAGAATAAACTGCTCCCTCACAGGAGGTCCCTGTTGGAGTGAAAACTCGAAGTGGGTGGGACAGGCACAGAGCCTGTGCTTGGCTCATCAGTGCCTGGTGTGGCTGTGCTGTTGTTGAATTCCCCTCGAGGCTGCTGACAGACCTTGGTCTGAGGCCCCTGCCCTGCTGTTCCCATCCCCAGCTGACCCTTCTCTATGCCTCCAGAGCTGAGGCTAAAGGGTGAACCAGCAAGTCCTGCCCTGCCACCCCTGAGGCTGAGGCATGAGCAGTACAGAACAGACAGATTTGATGGGTGATCAGTCTCCAAGCTTCTGAAACCTTCTGAGATCCCCACTCCAGCCCAGGGACCTGGGATGGACATGAGATGGACACGGGATGGGAGGGCACTGTCAGCCATTCTCCTGCCAAGCAGGATAACACAGCACACCAGAACTGCTCTCTGCTCTTGATGACCCCACTCTGGCTGGAATTCCCAAAGCAATGGCTCTCTGGAAACTCTCTTTTTTTCCTAGCCCCCGGTGAAAAACAGCCATTTCCCACACCCTGAGTGTTATCACCAATCTGGGCCAGTGCTGCCCTAACCAGCTGCTTAAGAGCCCCTATTTGGCACGGGTGTGAATGCAAAACAAGTCAGTAAGAATCAGTTCGAGTTTTACAAATGTGCACATAGGAACAGCAGTGAGAACAAAGAGGGAAGGGAAGGGAAGGTGCGGGAAGGGAAGGGAAGGTGCGGGAAGGGAAGGTGCGGGAAGGGAAGGGAAGGGAAGGGAAGGGAAGGTGCGGGAAGGGAAGGTAAG
>VZTB01009279.1:30033-59600 GCA_013397245.1 Thryothorus ludovicianus
AAGGGAAGGGAAGGGAAGGGAAGGGAAGGGAAGGGAAGGGAAGGAGGTCCAACCCCAACACCCACTCACCACAAAAGTTATGGGCAGATTTAACTCTCCCTTTATTCCCAGTGGAAAGAGAAGCTCTCTCATGCACACAGTCTCCCACAGACTCTCATTCTCTTTTCCTAATGCTCTCAATGGCTTTATCACCATCAGCCATCCTTGCTGCAAGTTTCTTTAAAGTGAAATGGGATACCTTTCCCGACTCTGGAGGATCAGAGAAATGCCTGTGGATATGGTCCCCATTTGATGAAACTGTGAGCTGCTAAATTAACAGGACTGACTAAGATACCATTCTTTGTTAGCAGTGGAAAACCTTTTTTTCCATCAGCAGTTTTAAAGGCACCCTACAAGAAAATAAGTACCTCCATGTTTGTGGATTCTATTTACTGTCAAATAAGACTCAGAAATTATGACTATTGGGATCCCTGTGTGTGTCTCATGGGGAACTTGGTCCTTAGCCTAACTTTTCACTACCCCAAAACTCTGGACCCCCCACGGAGTAGACACCACTTGAACTGTTTCCAAATCAGTTTCATTTTTGCACCATCTGCACATGGTTCTGAGTCACACACGAAGGTCCTACAAATAACAGCATTTTAGTTCCTATCCCGGGGCTGCACATCTGCTCAGCTCCTGAAACAACACAAACAGCCCTTGGCAGCCTCAGCTTTCCCTCTCCCTGCCCACTATGCTGTCTAATATTCCCTGCATGCCCATCCCTGCCTTCCTCAGATGCTGCCTGATGGAGAACCTTGTGGTCCACTGCTGGGGATTTGGGGGTGTGAGGGTGAGGTGATATCCAGGGAGCTGCTGGCATTCTTGCAGGGACATGTGCAGTCCTTTTTCTCCTCCAGCCCCTTCCCCTCAGGAGGGATGCTGACATCTCTCACCTGTACTGTTCGTTGGCTTTCAGCTTCCCATTGCACGTTGCCCTGGACTGGCCACACTCCTCTGTTCCCACCGGGACCCGCCAGGGTTCAGGGGAGCTCCTCTGATGGAAGGGGTTGGGTATGAGCACTGCCAGGTAGGAGTCCTCTGTCCCGTAGTAGTGGTCATACCACGTGCTGGACATGATCTCCTGGGTGGGCCTCAGCACTGGAGGGGAACAGTGAGAGTCCCAAAGTGATGTCCAGGGGTCCTGCTGCCCTCCAGGGAGCCACTGCAGACCAGGACATGCAGGGACACTTACGTGACTCGTTGGTGGTAGCAATGACACCGTAGTACTGGATCTGGCCGTTCTCCTCACTGAACAGATCGGGTGAAATGACAACCGTGGAGCTGGCCTCCACTGGGAACGCGTCTGCACGCAGCGGCGGGGGCAGGGCTGCAAGGGGAACCAGCAAGCACGGCCCCTTAGCGTGTCCCTGCTCCCAGACCCCCCCTTTGCTCAGCCTGCCTCTGGTCCAGCAGCACCGCCAGAGCCCTGAGCCACTGCAGGGCAGTGCCACCAGGGGCTCAAAGAGCCCCCAGCTCTAACCAGCAGCACCAGCTGCTGTGTCCTGGGCTCTGCGGCAAGGCTGTGGGGAAGAAGGGGACTCACGCTCTGCTGCTGTGCTGCACAGCAGAGTCACAGCCTGGCTCCTCAGTGTGTTCATGCCCACGGTGCTCACAACGATTTGGTAGGAGGAGTTTGGCTCCAGCCCCTCCAGATTGGCCGTGCTTGAAGGGATGCTCATGGTATGCCTGGAGGTGGGGAGTCCTTCAGAAAGTCTCTCTGTCACCACCTCATAAGCCTCCACATCTCCAGGAGAGCTTGTCCAGTTCAAGTAAAGGCTCCTTGACTCTGGTATGCACTGCACATCCTTCACTGGATTTGGCTCTGCAAAGGAGATAGGGCAAGCTCTGGACTCACTGGATCAGAGAAATCCCAACCTCTGCCCCTGTCAGCATCTGCACCTGAGGCCGGTGAGATGACCAGAGCCAGACACTTGCAGCCTGGGACCTGCTGTGCCATGGGCCACAGGACAGTGTGAATGGGCAGGGCCTGAGCTCTCGTCTTACAGGAGACATTGACCCGTGGAGATCTGCAAAGTCTGCTCTGCTCCACAGGTAGTCAGGAGACAGGAGATCTCTGTGGTGGGGCTAGCTCAGGGAGCCAATGGCTACCAGAGGGTCACCTTGCTGGCTTTCCCTGTCTCCCATCACAAGACTTCCTATGCCCCTGCTGACACTGAAGGGTTGATCCAGACTTGAGGCCACCCAGGTGTTTCTCCCCCTCCCAGCCCACGCCGCTCCCTCCCCACGGCAGCGTGTACCCACCCATGGGCACTGCCAAGGGCTTGGTGCTGCTCCAGTAGGGCCCGGCCACGCAGCTCAAGGACACCGAGTAGTTCCTGCCTGGGGTCAGCCCCTGGAAGAGGTGCTGGACTTGTCCTCTGCCCAGGGAGTGCCGCCAGGGCTGTGAGCTGTTCCGAGGGTCCCGCAGCCACAGCTGGCAGTCGTCCTGCTGCCCAGAGACACTGCCCCAGGAGATCAGCACAGTGTTGTTCCCTTCAGCCACTGCTGAGAGATTCTGGGGAACTGAGGGGGCTACAACAAAAACCACACCAGGAAGAGTTACTGGTATTCATGTGCTCTCTTCTGTTCTACAGAGACACAAGTAGAAGATGGGTGACACAAGGAGACTCCACATGTTGAGTGATAACATTCCTGTAGCTGCTGTTTGCCAGAAATGACCTTTAAATGGCAGCTGAAGGACATAGAGAGTGAGGAGCATGAGGAGATAGATTCTTCTTCCTGCTAATTAGCAAGTTTCATTAGAGACCTGCCCCAAGGGCTCTGCACATGACTCCCTGCACCCTGCTGGGGGATGGCTGAGCGTGGGAGCAAGGACCACTGGATTCCCCAAGCAAAGTGCAGGGACTGGAGGGACAAGCACATGAAAAGGCTTATTGTGCTTATCTGCATTTCCACATTCCATAAAAAGAAAAAAAAAAAAGCCCATCCTCCCCTTATACCCTATGCCAGCAATTCTCTGAGTGCCTGGAGAAAAGGCAGCAGGAATGGTGGGGTGTCCCCCCCAGCTGTGAGGCCTCATAGTCCCCCAGGCTGTGGGTGTCATCTACCAGAGCAGCACTACTGCCACGGGATCCTGTGCTCTTGTTCAATCACCCGTGCCTGGAGGAGCCAGACTTCAACTAGTGGGGCCATGTGCCAGAGGCTGCCTCCTGAAACAGCATTTGTGGCTGCCAGGCCCTCCCACAGGCAGCAGGGCTGGCCTGTCTGACTCTCCCTTCCCCCAGGGCTTGCCCAGCCCACGATCCCTTTGCCACACTGGTACATCCCACCCATCTCATCCCACCCCTGGAAACATTCAAGGTCAGGTTAGACAGGGCTCTGAGCAACCTGATCTAGTTGAAGATGTCAGAGTTGGACTGGATGGCCTTTAAAAGGTCCCTTCCAACCCAAAGCACCCTCTGACCCTGCAGCTCCCTAGCAGCAGTCCTGGCTGAGTCTTTGCCCCTTCCCATTGCAGGTGCTGAGCCCACTCAGATGGGAAGGCTGAGCCTCATGCAAGATGCAGAATCTCCAGCTCTGACACTTACTTGTCCAGTCACTGATGTTCCCTGCAGAGGCTGCATAGGGCCCTGCCATGGACACCACTTCCAGCAGGTATTTGTGTCCTGGAGCCAGGCCAGAAAAGGTGAATTTGCTGGTGCCTTTCCCAACAGAGACATTGGCTGCCACATTGCCTGACCCCGAATGATACAGGAGGAGCCTGTAACTGTCGTGTCCTTGGGGTTCAGCTCTCCAGGATGCACTCAGTCTGTTGGGGTACCCTTGGTTCGTCATGTACACGTTACGGGGTGCCAAGGGGTCTGCCGAGACAGGATGGGAGACACGTCAGCAAAGGGCCCAAGGACATTGCCTGGGTCTCTTGGTAGTGCCATCAGAGAGACGAACCACAATGAACAGCACACACAGCCTCGACTGTGTGGCTCCACCCACCAGCCCAGGGGCAGCCCAAAGCTTCTGCAAACTTCTCTGTGCTTGTCTGAGCAAGGACAGCCCTGTCCCAGATGGAGTGAGACATATGGGGAGGGGTGAGGAGGGAACATGCAGCCATCTAGAGGACAGGGGAAGGTGAACACCCCTCCTGCTGCTCCCTGCTCTGTGGCTCTCCCCTAAGCATGGCCCTGGAGCTCCAGCTGCCCTCCCCCAGGCTGGTGGAGCTGATGATGAGAGTGAGCAGAGCCCTGCTCAGTGCCATGGCAGGGCTTGGGGTCTGCTATGAAGGTCAGTAGGGCCATGTTCTCAGCCATGAGTTTTGTGACTGCCCAGCAAGCCACACATTCCCTCAGAAAAGGTACTCACATGTCCAGTTGCTGACGTTCCCTGCAGCTGCCCTGAAGGACCCAGCCACAGATGCCACCTTCAGCACGTATTTGCTTCCTGGGGCCAGTCCCGTGAAGGTGAAGTTGTGGGTGTCTCTCCCAAGCGAGGCTGTAGCTGCCACAGTGCCCAGTTGTGCATGGTACAGGGTCAGTGTGTATCCATCTCTGCCCCCAGCTGCAGCCCCCCAGGCCACGCTCAGCCTGTCAGGGTGCCCTGTGCTCAGCAGGCGCACGGTGCCCGGGGGCAGAGGGCCTGGGGAACCAGCACACCTCATGTTAGGGACCAGCCATGGAGCAGGAGGAAACAGACAGCATGCAGGTGCTCCCTGAGGCAGGATGCCCTCTGGAAAATACCTCCTCATCCTCATTTTTCTCTTTTCTACTCCTGTCTCACCTCACCTTTAATGATGCTCACCCTTACTGGTCCCTCACATGCCAAGCCCTCCTCATGCAGGTCACGCTCATTGCCGCAGCCCAGTGGGACACCTTCACCCCTGCCATGAGCACAGCTATGCTCCCACACACAGCCACTGTGCAGGTGCTCAGACAGCACTGGCACAGCCTCTGTTCTTTCACCAGCCCTAAAATCTTTCTGGGTGGGGAGGAGTGCTGGATTATCCCATCTCCAGAACAAAGACCTGTTCTCCTGGGAGGACTGTGGAGTGGCTTCCTCTGCTACACTGAATAATTTCATGAACCTTTATGGTATGGTGGTTTCTACCTGCAGGAAGAGGTTCAGTGAGCCTCCTGTTCACAGGTACAGTGCAGGTGCCCTGTACACTTCTGTGCTCCTGTACACAAGGAGATGGGTCATCACAGGCAGGGAATATCCCAGAACAGGCACATCTGGGCAGCCCTGTTTCATCTGCATGTGCTTGTGCAAGCCTACAGCTGAACGTGCTAGTGCCATGCAGCCAGCAGTGTGCCCCTGCACTAACTGCTGTGTGCTGCACCTGTGCAGAGGTGTACGCGCATCTCCAAAGCCACCAGGTCCCCCATGAACCTCCCAACTCTCCTCAGGACAGCCCAGTGGTGTGACATTTCCCACTGCCCTGGGAAGGACACCACTTCAGGTACTCACGTGTCCAGCCACTGATTTTGGGTGCTGCTGCCTGGTACTGTCCAGCTGTGGCAGAGGCTTCCAGGGAGTACTCGTGTCCTGGGGCCAGTCCCGTGAAGGTGAAGTTGTGGGTGTCTCTCCCAAGCGAGGCTGTAGCTGCCACAGTGCCCAGTTGTGCATGGTACAGGGTCAGTGTGTATCCATCTCTGCCCCCAGCTGCAGCCCCCCAGGCCACGCTCAGCCTGTCAGGGTGCCCCGTGCTCAGCCAGCGCAGGGCGGCCGGGGGCAGCGGGCCTGGGGAGGAAACACAAGTCACTGCCAGGAGCCACATCTGGGCTCAGCACAAGGACATGCTCCACATCTGTGCCAAGCCTGTGCTGCGGGAGCTGGGTCAGCAGCAAGGTCGGACAGGCTGGCTGTGACTCTGGCAGCTGCTCCCTCTCTGGCTGCTGTCTGAGACTGTGCATTGCTGTGGATGGCTACCAGGGACGGGGTGTGGCACAGGATCAGGCTCAGACTCCTCATTCTGCATCCAGCAGAGAATAAGCACTGGGTACTTGCATGGGTGGCAGAGGTAAGCAGGACAGCTGCACCAGTATGGTCTCTGACTGAACTGGGAAGGGGAGATCTGGTAAAGAACACCTGGCTGCAAGGAGAGCATCACACTCACGTGTGCAGTGGGTGAGGTTGGGGGTGCTGGCATGGAAGGGCCCAGCTGTGGCCATCACTGCCACACTATAGCTGGTGCCAGGCCTCAGGCTCCTCAGGATATGCCTCCTGACATCAGCACCCAGCACCGTGTACCCCACGGGAGCGCCGGACGCTGCGTCACGGACATCCAGCACAAAGGCCTCGACCCCTCGATCCACCACTGCCCAGGACACCACCAGAGCTGAGGCTGAGGGGCTGCCCAGGGTGAGGTTCACAGGGGCCAAGGGATCTGGAAAGCAACAGGGAGACAGTAAGCCCTTCCTGCCAAGAGCTGAGAGTTGTCTGCTGTGCCCAGGGTTCCTCCAGGAGGAGGGCAGGCTGGACCAGAGATCCTCTGGAGAGAAGCCTGGGCACAAAACAAAGGGCCAGGCAGGGCATATGACTTTGAGAATATCATCCCTGGGGTCTGCAGGCATGGATGGACGGCAGTGGGGGTAACCAGAGCCTCTGGGGTGGATGGGGGGATTGGCTCTGTGTCAAGGATGGAGTGAGGGCAGTGAGCAGAAAGGTGGGCCCATCACATAGAAGCTGTGGGCATGGTTTGGGATGGGGGAGGTGACGGTGGCTACTTTGGAAAGCTCACATGGAGGCTCACATTGGGGTATTGTGCCCACCCCAACCAATCAGACTCACATGTCCACTGGGTGACATTGATGGAAGAGGCTTCTGACGAGCCTTTCACAGCAGTGACCTGCACAGCAAACTTGCTGCCTGCTTCCAGGTGAGTCCAGGTGGTGTTCAGGGCATCTGGACTCAAGGTCTGGACCTGAATCCTGCTCTGGGTGCTGAGGCTATACAGAGTAACACGGTAGTGGTCCCTCCCTCCAGGGGGCTTGTTCCAGGATGTGTAAAGCTCTGAGGAGCTGCCAGGATTGGTAAGGCTCAGGTTTGTCGGTGCAGCAGGAACTGCAAGGAAAAACAAGACACACGAGTCAGAGAGGAAAAGATCCACTTCTGAACGTGCAGCCATCTTCATACAAGGATGCTGTGAGAGGCAGGATGTGACCACAGGCCAGCTTCACCAGGAACCTGGCGGTCCTCTCCTCTCCTCTCCTCGAGTCTCCTCGCGTCTCCTCTCCTCTCCTCGAGTCTCCTCGCGTCTCCTCTCCTCTCCTCGAGTCTCCTCGCGTCTCCTCTCCTCTCCTCGAGTCTCCTCGCGTCTCCTCTCCTCTCCTCGAGTCTCCTCGCGTCTCCTCTCCTCTCCTCGAGTCTCCTCGCGTCTCCTCTCCTCTCCTCGAGTCTCCTCGCGTCTCCTCTCCTCTCCTCGAGTCTCCTCGAGTCTCCTCTCGTCTTCCCTCCCCGGGTGCCAGCATTGATCCCATTGTCCCTGGGTGTCACAGTTGCTGACCTGTGCAGCTGGTGATGCTCTCAGGGAGGGAGCGGTAGGGTCCAGCCACTGCACAGATCCTAACAAGGTAGCATGTTCCTGGTTCCAGCTGTGGCACAGTGACATTGGTGCTGTCCTTCCCTGCTTCCAGGTTCCTTGGTGGTGCAGAAGAGCCCTCCTCGAGCACGCTGAGCAGGTATCCATCCCTCTGCCCAGGAGCAGCCTCCCAGCGCACAGCCAGAGCCCGGGCCATGCTGACAGGGCTGGCAGACAGGGAATGAGGAGGCAGTGGGACTGTGGGAGGGAAACAGTGTCACTGGGGACAAACCTGGGGTGCTCACAACTGAGCCTAGATCAGGAATGAGGCTGGGAGCTGGAGGAGTGTGGGCATGCCCACAGTGCTAAGGCTGGTGGGAGCGGGGGAGCTCTGCTGTACCGGTGTAGCCGATGGCAGTCTGAGAGGAGATGCGGTGAGGCCCAGCCTGGGAAATGATCTCCACGCGGTACCGGGACCCTGGCACCAGCCCCTCCAGGTCGAGCTGGGTGACTCCACGGGGGACAGACACATTCCTGATGATGGACAAGGACTCAGCCACCGAGAGCTGTACCAAGTGATCTCTGCCACCTCCAGACTCCACCCAGCTCACGTGCAGCTCCTGGGGTTTTCGGCCAGGCTGCACGCTCACGTTAGCCAGGGACAGTGGATCTGGAGGAAAGCAGAGCATGGAGACCCATGAGGTGGTGGAGGAGCCACCTGGAGAAGCCAGGGCACAGCCTGCACCTCTGCACAGGGCTGAAAGAGAAGTGGGGACACCTGACCATTGCATCTCCTGCTCTCCTGGGGGCATGCAAGCTGCCTGTGCATGTCCCCAGGGTGCTGCTGGCAGGCAGCTGCTGAGAGCACTCAGCTCCCAGTCAGCTGCTCTGCTCCACAGACAGGGAGCAGCAAGCTCATGCAGGTCTCTGTGCTTCCTCTCTCACATCCCTCTCCCACCAGTCCCTGGCTGGCCTTGAGATAACCAGTGGTCTAGGCAGAAGGTTCAGTTTGACTGGGGAAAACCTAAGCTGGGGAAAGGGTCTTTTGGGGACCCAGCACACAGTAGCTAAGCTATGACACGTGCTCTGTCTTCCAGGACAGGGAGCAGGCAGGTCTCACCAGAGCCCTCCCTCCACCCAGACAAGTTTGTGTCATTGCTAGTCTTGCAGGCAGTGCCAGGATGTCCCATCCCTCCCTGCAAGAGACTGGGAATACTTCTGACTCACATGTCCACTCAGTGGCAAAGTGTGATGAGGATCTGTATGGGCCAGCGAGGACAGTCACCTTCAGGAAGTACTGAGTGCCAGGGGACAGCCCCAGGAATGTGAAGTTGTGGGTGTTTGGCCCCACTGAGGTGTTCCTCTGTGCTGCATGGCTCTTGCTGTAGAGCTGGAGGTGGAACTGGTCCACATCTCCAGCAGCCTTGTCCCAGAAGGCTGAGAGCCCCATCGGGCGCCGGCTGTTGGTCAGTGTCACACCAGCTGGAGCCAGGGGGTCTGAGAGAGAAGAGACAGCCAGACAGTGAGAGGAGGCTGTGGTGTGGTGTGGGGGCTGTTTGTGGGGGCACCCTCCACTGTCTTTGCCTGCTGGGGTTAGGTCAGGAGTCAGCACACAAAACCCAGAGCAGCCAGAACTCCTGCTCCTGCAGACGTGGGAGCAGGTCCCCACCTTCCCCTGGGTGACATTTGGAAATGTTTTCTGTTCAGTGACGGGTGCCTCCTGCACTGCAGACCCTTTTACTCCCAACATGGCTGAATGTGGCTCCAGCTGATCGCCCATTCTGTCCATCCATACACCCCTGTCTGTCCATGCACCCCTGTCTCTGATTCCCCACCTCCCCACACATGGGCCATTCTCACACTGAGCATTCTGCTCTGGTGGGCAGGTGGTGGTTGTGACCTGCAGCAGGGTGAGGTAGGACTGTCACACTCACACGTCCAGTCGGTGGCTGATCGAACAAGGGACTTGTAAGGCCCAGCCACAGCAGCCATCTCCAGTGTGTACTGTCGCCCAGGGACCAGGTTCTCCAAGGTGACATTCGTCCAGTCACTCGCCACAGTCACATTCCTGACCTGCTCCTGGGACTTGGTTTCCCAGAGGGTCCCTGTGTAGCCAGTGTTGCCAGAGGAAACTGCTCTCCAGGAGGCTTGCAGAGAGGTGCTGTGCCCCCCATTGCTGAGGGTCAGCTCCTCTGGGGGCAAAGGGTCTAGAAAAGGAAAGGTCTAGAATCACCTGGCAGAAGTGCAACTCCAAATGTGCTGGGGCAGGAGTCCCTTCCCTGGGAAAACCTGCATCCAGGGGCTTTGACCACTGTCACCCCTGCTGACAACCACACACCAGTCTGGCAGGGACTGGGCCAGCACAGTTCAAACTGGCACAGAGAAAAAATCATCCTGGTGCTGGAGAAGGTGGTGGAGGAGGTGGCTCAAGGCAGTGGCAGCCTGAGCAGTGTCACAGGAGGGTGAAGGAGGAGAAGGAGGAGAAGGAGGAGAAGGAGGAGAAGGAGGAGCAGGAGGAGAAGGAGGAGAAGGAGGAGCAGGAGGAGAAGGAGGAGAAGGAGGAGAAGGAGGAGAAGGAGGAGCAGGAGGAGAAGGAGGAGCAGGAGGAGAGGGAGGAGAAGGAGGAGAAGGAGGAGAAGGAGGAGAAGGGCACTGGGCTCAGCTGCCCCTGGTGACTGGGAAACAGAGGAGGGTCAGACACACCCAGCAGCACCTCTGCCTCCTCCTGAGTGTTTTGCCCAGTTATTGGATGAAGCTGTAGATGTGTGCTGCCAGTGCCCTGAGGTATGACATCAGGGGAAGGGCAGGATCCAGTGGGAGCCCGGGGCTGTGGCACTCACATGTCCAGTTGGAGACGGACCGGGGTGAGGATGTGTAGGGACCAGCCACAGTGCTGACCTCAAAGGTGTAGAGGGTCCCAGGGTGGAGGCCCTCATAGGTGAAGCTTGTGACACCCCTGAGGAAGGAGCTGTTCTTCACAGGGTGCTCTGCAAGGCTGAGGACCAGCAGATAGCCCTCCCCTGCTGCCTCCTCCCAGCTGGCCAGCAGGCTGTGAGGGCTACCCTGGCTGGACAGGCTCACACCAGATGGTGCCCGTGGTTCTGCAAGAGACAAGGACAGCATGACATGGGGCAGTGCATCAGGCAGGAAGGCTGCTTTCACAAGATATTTTCTGCTTGTCAAATTGCTCCAGGTGACCCTAGAGCAAGGGCGTGGACTAGATGATCTCCAGAGGTCCCTTCCAACCATAACAGTTCCGTGATTCTGTGACACTGCAGTTACCTCCATCCCACACAGGGGCAGAAGGGGCTGCAGGGAGAGTTCTTAGTGCCCCCAGCCCCTCCTCACACTGTGTGCAGCTCCAATCGTCCCTTCCCAGAGCAGCAGCTCTAGGACAGCACCAACTGTGGCTCCACAAGTCACCCAGGAGAGACTGAGCACAGGAAGATGCCCCCTCTGGGGGTGCTGGTGGTGCTTCTCTGCCCACCCATCCAGCTGAGGTGAGGGGAAGGGAGGAAGCTGCCCACAGCCTGCCAAACAGAGTCCAGAAGGCACGAAGCAGGGTCTGGTCTTGATCTGTGCCTGACACTTGCTGGCACAAGCCTGCCCAGGACCTCTGAGCCCACCCTCACCAGGAACTGTGGGGAGGCAGATTTTACTGCTCTGGTCCACAACCTACTCTTGAAACCAGGTGTCCCAGGTGCCCTGTCCCTGTACCTGCCCCCTCCAGGCAGCAGGAACAGCCCCAAGGGCCATGCAGGAGCTTTCTGCTCACCTGTCCAGGCTGCTGCACTGTGCGCTGATGCCCTGTATGGCCCTGCCACCGCCACCACCTGGACAGAGTACTGCTGGCCAGGGCTCAGCCCATGGAAGGTGACGTGGTCATTGTCCCCACCGACAGAGATGTTCCTCGTTGGAGCACTGTCCTCTCCCTCTCGCAGTGTCACCAGGTAGAAGTCCCTCTGTCCCCCTGGGACACTCCAGCGAGCCTTTAAGGAGTTCTGTTCCTCTGCACTGCTCAGGGTCACATTTTCAGGGCTCAGGGGGTCTGGAAGGGAATAGGATTGTGTGAGCCAGGGTTATGAGGTACTCTGTACCCCTTACTCTCCCGAGCCTCATTCCTGGCAGAGTTACATCCAGCCTTAGACATCCTTTTGGAGCAAGCCATCTGCACTCCCCAGCACAAGCATTCCTGGACTAACAGAGTCCAGACAAAGCTGGCAGCCTTGCTGAGAAATTCCTAAAAGTCTCCCTCAACTCCATTCACATCCCATCATGAGCTTGCTGATGTTCCCAGGAACTGGCCTGGACCAAACTCCTGGCCAGACGCCCCTGGCTCGTGTGTCTGGCATGGGGGAATTTTGTTCAGTGGAGCAGGTCAGAGCTGCAGACAGCAACAGCAAGGATCAGCCTCACTCCAGAGCAGAAACAAAGCAGCTGGAGCTCTGGAGGCCTTCCAAAATCCCGTCTGCAGAGTCAGCAGGGAGCAGGCAGGTGGAGCAGGAAGGAGCTGGAGACTTGACACCTGGTGGCATCCAGGTCCTCCCAGCATACACATGTCCAGTGTTTGGCCAGTGCCAGGACAAGTCACTGGCCACAGCAGCCCTGAGTCTGCAGCTTGGCACCTCCATCATTTGAGCACCCACACTACCTTGGTGTTTGGTGTGAATCTGTCTTAGCCCTCTCCATTTCCCTCCTGGTTTTCCTGGAAACATCTGGGAGAGCAGGTTCAGGATTGGAACTTTTTACTGGGCTATGGACACAGTGTCACCAGCAAAGTCCCCCTCTTTCAGGGCCCTCATTAGCCTGAGGCCACAACAGAGAGTGGCCATGGGGTATGGCACAACAGTGGGTTCTGGGAGGGCTGTCCTCACTGTTTTCACCTGCCAGAGGCTGCTGGATTCCTTGGCTGTATTTGCACAGCACCCATCATGTTGGGAACATCCACCAGGATGAGGTTATCAGATGCTACCTTAACATATCCTTGACCAAAGAGCACTAAAAATCTATTTCATAGAATCATAGAATTGTGGAATGGTTTGGGTTGGAAAGGACCTTGAAGCTCATTCATTCCACACTCCTGCCCTGGGCAGAGGCACCTTCCACTACTCCAGCCCTCCAGCCCCATCCAACCGTGGACACTCCCTGGGATGGGGCAGCCACAGCTTCTCTGGGCACCCTGTGCCAGGGCCTCACCACTCTCACAGGGAAGAATTTCTTCCTAACATCTAATCTAAATATCTCTCCTATTTTAGTTTAAAAACATTCATCCCTTGTCCTATCACTGTTAAATATGTAAAAAGCCTTTCATTCTTCTATAAGCCCCTCCCAGAGGCCTCCAGTTCAAACCAGCTGCTCAACTGCTGCCCCCTTGCCCCATTTTTTCTGCTGCCCTTTACACCCCTGAGGCACATAAGAGCCAAGCCCCAGCAGCACTGACCACCAGTAGGATCTGCTGCCCTTCCATCCTCCTCCTAGAGGAGAGACCACAGGCTGCTCCCACTGCACCCCAGGGAGAAGCAGGCCAGCACAAGGGATCCACCTGCTGAAAGGATTCACTGGCCCCACTGTATCAGTGCCCCAGAGATGGGTCCTGGAGTGGCTTTTGCCAAGTCCAAGCAAAATCACCCTGTGCACCCAAGGCTTTGGCAGGAGACCTTTGGATTCAGAGACTGGACCAGAGGCAGGGAGAAAGCTGGGGCCACCAAGTTCATACTCACATGTCCAGGCAGTGGCATTGGGTCCCACTATGGTGTAGGAGCCAGCCGTGGCGCTGAGCCCCAGCCAGTACTGAGTGCCAGGCTGGAGGTGCTGGAAGGTGTAGCTGCTGAGGCCCCTCCTGGCTGACAGGGTCGTGCTGACCTTTTGGGTGAGGAGGTTGCGGAGCTCAAGGTGGAGCCAGGCGGCCCCCGCAGCACCTGCCCAGGAGGCGACAAGGCTGGTGCTGGAACCTGGGCTGAGCCTCAGCTGGGTGGGCATGGAGGGAGCTGAGGGGAAGAGCAGGACACAGCAAGGTTCAGGGGCTGGTGGTCCCTGGATCCTCCTCTCTCCCCAGGGGCCCCTGTGCCCACAGCTGCTCTCCATGACATGGGGGCTGAAGGTCTGGTAGGGGTCTACTGAGGGATGTCCTTCCCATGCCCCCCTCCCACACAGGTTGGAGGGCCCTCGAGGTCCCTCCATATTGTCATGTTCTTTCAGGCTGCAGGGCAGAGGGTGGCAGACTGGGTACTGCAGCACTCCTGCAGCTCTCAGGAGCCAAGAGATCCAGGATGCCCAGACTGCCCCTCTCCCTTAGGAACAGACAAATCCAAGCTGCAGGTGCTACAAGGCAGGCCCAAGGAGCAAAGTTTTCCCCTTGGCCCAGGCACTTGGCTCACAGCAGGGATCTGAAACACTCCAGCTATTCCTCACCATGCACAAGCTTCCCCATCCCAAGCCTGGAGACCTCCTCCCCTTGCCAGCCCCACACATGAGCTGCATCCTTCCTGCCAAACCCTTCCTACGACCCCTTCCTCCTTGGGCAGGCACACCCATCACTCCCTACCTGTCCACTGGTGGATACTGGTGCTGGCCTGGCCGGACCCAGCCAGCGTGCTGACCTTCAGGGCATACTCGCTGCCAGCCAGCAGCCCGTCGAAGAGAAAGGTGGAGGCGCTGGGCAGGAGGGACACGTTCCTCACCAGGCTCTGGGAGTCGCTGTGCCACAGGGCCAGGCTGTAGCCGTCCCGCCGGCCGTGCCCGTGTGCCCAGGCCGCCCGCAGCGAGGCCGAGCTCCCGCCGCTGCTCAGGCTCAGGTTGCGGACAGGTGCCGGACCTGCAGGGGACATGGCACAGGCACTGCTGGCTGCTTGCCTGGGACTGCCTGGCCTGGCAAGTTGCTCACAGGCTGGTGGAACGTGCCTTTGCCTGGCGAGGTTCTGCCAGCCAGCTTCACAGGACAGTCACAGAACCCTGGAATGATTAAAGCTGATCCAGTCCCACTCCCTGCATTGGGCAGGGACACCTTCCACTATCCCAAGTTGTTCCAAGCCCTGTTCAGCCTGGCCTTGGACACTTCCAGGGATAGGGAAGCCAAAGTTTCTCCGGGGAACCTGTGCCAGGGCTTTGCCACTCTCATAGGCAAGAATTTCTTCCTAAGATCTGATTTAAACTTCTCCTCTGCCAGTTTAAAACTTATCCCTCTTGTCCTGTCACCATCCGCCCATGTAAAAAGCTCCCATTTCTCTATTTTCAAATCCCCTTTAGGTACTAAAAGGCAATTTAAGGTCACCCCGGAGGCTCTTCCTCTCCAGGGTGAAGAACCCCAGCTGTCTCAGCCTGTCTCCAGAGCAGAGGGGCTGCAGCAAGGACTCCCCAAGCACAGCCCCATCACCTCCCTGAGCACTCACCAGCCTCCCACGGGCTGTGGAGGCTGCACCATCCCCTTGGATCAGTCTCAGTGGTTATTCTGAACTGAGCACGGAGGCTTGGTCAGAGCCAACACGTAAAGGTGAAGTCATCACCACCTGGAAGCTCATCTGCTGGCAAGTCCTTTGTTCCTGCTGGCCCTGTGGGTCCTGCCACCTGCCTTTCTGTGACAACCAGCTTCTGCTTCTGCCCCTGCTGCCTGACACCCGCCCTTCCATTGTCCAATCTCCTCCCTCCAGCTCTACTCTCCTTTGCTAGGTTTCCCACCTTCACCTGCACTGATTTAGTCAAGGATCTTCTCGAGAGGTGCAGGCAAGGGCTGCCATCCCCACCTGAGCTGTAGAGCCACCAGTCCTGTCCCCTTCTCCAGCCCTTGGCACAGAGCAAGGCCTGGGGCTGAGCAGCGATTGACAGAGATGTGCCAAAATTGTGGAGCAGATGCTCCTTCCTTGTAGCTATTTCTAGACTTCCAGGCATGACATTTTCTACCCCTCAGCTCTCTGCAAGCCACATCCCGGGCTGGTCCATCATTACCTCCCTTATTCTAGGAGGAGAAGACACAGCATGAACCCAGCTCACACAAGGTGCAGGGGCAGGCCCCTTCCTCCACAAGGATGAGGGAGTGACCCCTAAGACTCTGGGGACCCAGGAAGGACCCTAGTTCTTGTGAAAGTGAGGAAAAGCACAACCTTCCATGAACTAGTAGGACTCCAAACAGCTCAACAATCACTGGTAGGAGAAGCGAGATCCTGGGGAGCCCTTACTTGTCTGTGCTGTGATGGTCTGGCTGGTGGTGTCCATGCAGGCCAGCACAGCTGTCACCTCGATCTCGTAGCGCGTGCCAGGAGTCAGCCCATGGAACCAGAAGCTGGTGGTGTTTGGTCCAGCAGACCCATTCTGCAGCGGCGTGCCCGACCCCAGGGAGGACAGGGCGAGCAAATATCCCTTGGCACCTCCCTCTGGCTCATCCCAGGACAGAAGGAGGGAGTCTGACCTGTCATGGTCACTCACACTGACATTCAGAAGGGTGCCTGCAGAGGCAAAACCGAAACTCTCAGCAGGGATTGGTGGTGCTGGGTGCCAACCTGCAGGGCCAGCTCCCAGCCAGCCACCCTTGCTGGGGTACACCAGACACTGGCCACCACCCTGACCCCAAGGGCTCTGAGCAGCCTTTGGGAAACACAAGAATGTTCAGAAACCTTCTTGGATTCAGGTCAAAGAGCTGTCAAAGAGATACTCCTAAGCATGGAGTATCTGCTCCACTGGAGAAAGACCAGAAGGCTTCAGGTAATCATGTGCTTTGTCCCCAGAGTCCTGGTTTAAGGCAGAGAAGTTCCCTGGCTGGGTGTAATCCATTGCTCATCACCTTGGTTGGCTTGAGGCCCCCAAAAAGATGTTGAAGGCTCTGGGTCCACCATGGAGAAGCAAGACAGTGGCCAGTTAGGGGGCAGGATGGATATGGCAGAGAGGCCATTATGCTCTCTGCAAGAGTCTCTGCCTCTGTGTGTGCTCTGACAGAGGAGGGGGCAAAGGCTGCTTTGGGGGGATCCAGACCATGAGTCGCCCCCATCTTGCCCAGTTCAGAGGTGACATGGGAAGATTGGGACACTGCATTCATGGAGGTAATGTGGGACCAGACTGGCCTCAGACCCTGCTGAGGCATGTCCCTGCCTTGGTTGTGCTGCAGCAGTGAGGTCAGCGTGCTGGGGCTGTGGGGCCAGTGCTGTGGCATCCCAATGGAGAGTGTCTGAGGACAGGGAAGTGGCATACAGGGCTTGGCCTGATTGGTGGGTCAGTGGTTGAAACTGGTATTGAATTCCTGCCCTTAGAGCTGCTCAGGAGTCACCTACACAAGAGGAGCCAGACAGAACCTGTCTGTCAGGCCCAAGCTGGTGGTTTGACCAGGGCAGGGTCCATCTCTGCCTCACAATGTCTCCAGCAGATTGTTACACACCTCCATCCTCAGCCTTGCTGTCAGTCATGGAACCATTTAGGTTGGAAAAGCCCTTTAAGATGATTGAGTCCAACTGTTCCCCCAGCACTGCCAAGCCCAGCACTAACCCAAGTCCCCAGGTGCCACATCCATGAGCTTTCCATTGCTCTCAGCCTTTGGAAAATGCCAGAACTGCTGTATAGTGCTAATAAGAGATTTGTGTAATAATTAACACTTAAAATTTATGGTGTGCAACCTGTAATGATAGGCTTACATAGGGTCTGGCACAGTGAGACAGCATGAACCAAGAACAACGACTGCCCCAGAGGCCTGCCATGGGGCACCCTTCACACAGCCAGGGAGGAGCAGTGCAGAGTGACCCTGGGGACACCACTGGCACTTCTCAGGAGCTGTGTGTGTCTTTCCCAGAGCTGAACACTTTCAGAACTATGTGCAACTTCTGTTTCCTGCAATGCTGTGGTTTGGAGCCTGCTATTGAGGGCAAAGCGACCAGAGGACATCAGAGGGACACGAATAGGAGCCCACAGCGCCCCTGGGAAAAGCCTTCTCAGTGCCATCCCTGAGAAGTTCAAGTGCATATTTAGGATCAGACAGCTCAGGAAGGGTTAGCTAAATGTAGCTGGGTGCCCATGGGTGAGGTGTCTACTGTGAGCAGACACCAGAGCACCAGGCACAGCTGATCTGAAGGCAACCCAAATGTCATTGTCCTGCCTGGCGTTCAGGCAGGGATGGTTTGTTACTGCAAGCTCTTTCTTATATCCTGAAGGTATGAGTTCTCAGCCCACGTTTCTCTGCTTCTCTTGAGTTTCCAGCAGCTTCATCACCTGCCTCCCTCTGTCACCTTCCTCACATCTGCAGCACAAATGTACCTAAAATGTACCAGAGGCCTGTGACTGCAGCACTGCTCATGTTCCCACTAACCACATCACAGACAGCACATCCAGATACACCTCATGCCCTGACAGGTGGATCATGCAGGTGATTTCTCACTGGAACGGGCTGATGCCATGTAGGCACTTTGCTGGCTCCAGGCCTACAGCAGCCATGGGGCTGCCTTACAGATTCTGATCCTACCCAGGCAACTCCAAGGCTCTGAGCAGGGCACGTGTGGCTGTGCTGCCACTGAGCCCACCTGGTGCTCTGCAGAACCAGAGAGTTCTGAATCCTTGTCCATCTCCCACAGTGCCCCCTTACAGATGGTTGCTGGAGAAGGATGGGACTGACTCTCCCCCTTCCCTGGGCATGATCTGTAGCCTGTAGTTAGGCTAAAGCAGAGTATTTACAAAGCTGCTCTTAACTTCAAGAGTCCTGGTCCAGCACATCTGCTCATCTCACCCCTCCAGGCACCGAGAGCATCCCACCCTCCTCAGCCTAGGAACCTCACCCCTGTGACTCACCTCTTTCACCACGGGCATCCTGGCCCTCCAGCCCTGCCTGTGCTGTGTGGTTGCATCCCTCGCCCTGGGGAATTGAAGGTGTCAAGTGAGAGAGTGGCAGGATGAGGGGGGCTGTGCTGAGACTAACACCTGGGAGAGGTGCCCTGTGCCAGGCCAGGGGTCGTGCTGGCCAGGCACAGGGCCCACTCTGACATGGCATCTATGGGATGTGACCCCTTTTCCTAGGAGAGCCTGGGTCACTTCTCAGACCTCCCTTAGCCAAGGCAGGGAGCAAGACTTGGCAGATGCAGCTTGTGGGCTGCCCTGGCCTTTAGCATGAGTCCTGGGGCTGCAGAGCAACACGGGGTCATGCCCACAGGGGAACAGGCCACCAAACCAGCCAGGGCACAGGAAAAGATCTGTTGAGAGAGGGAGGGATTGAGCCCTGGACCTGGCAATCTCATTCCCTCTACAGGCACACCTCCTTCCTGCCATCAAGGGGAGAGGATGGAGGGACCACAGACCTCTGGACAGCTGCCACTTCCCACGGGCAGAACACAGTCCCCGGAGCCTCTGGCACCCTCCCTGGCAGCGGGACACCCGTTGTCTCACAGCCTGCTCCCAGCAGGGTGTGCCCGGCTTTGGACTGGCGTCAGTTCCCCCCACGTTAAAGGAAATGTCTCCTGCCCACTCCCTGTCCTGCAACAGGCCACAGCAGAACCATCATCTTCCCGACCCTCTTTCCCCTCGGCTCTGCGGGCAGACTCGTCCCGGCTCCCCACCGATCGCGGGGCTCTTGGCAGAGAGGGAAGCGGCTGGGGCTCCCTGGGAACAGCAGCCGGGCCACCGCCGGGCGAGGCGCCGCGCAGCCACGGCAACAGGGACACGCTGCGGTCCAGGCAGCCGGGCCCAGGTCCCAGGGGCAGCGGGGGCAGCGGGGGAAGCGCCGCTCGATGGCGATTGCGGCTGATGTGGCGCAGCTGCAGGGCCGGAGAGAGGCACCCGCAGCCCGGAGCCCTTGGCCGGCGGGGCAGCCCCTCCGGCAGCGAGCTGCGAGCCAAGAGCTGCGGAGCCAAAGCGGGGGCTGGGGAGACAATCGCTTACCTCTGCCAGGGTCCCCGGGAGCCGCGGCACCCACAGCACCAGCAGCGGCAGCAGCAGTGACCTCATGGGGGACCTGGTGGCAGCAGATCACAGGGATGACAAGTTGTGGGGGGGGCAGTTTCTTAGCAGTGGCTGTCCCCAGCCAGTCCCTTGTCCCACGGCAGCCAGGAGCCGTGTCCCCACATGCTTTCCGAGTGCGGGTGACAAGATAACATCAACGGGGACCGGCCAGCGCGTGGCCCTGGGCGGGGGCAGAGCTCGCCTCCGGCCCGGGAGAAGCCCAGCGGGGGCGGCTGCCTCTCGCTGGGCGCATTTGCTGATGTCCCCGCAGGTCCGCGTCCTCGGCGGTGACTCCGCAGCTGGCCTGGAAAGAGCGGCTGCAGGTGGGGGCAGAGCTGCCGGCTGCGGGTGGGAGGCTCGCTGCTGCCCAGGGTCTCGGGGCACCTCGCTGCTCTGCCGGGCTGGAGCCCGCTCCAGCATCAGCGGGAGCTCCGGCAGCTGGAGCGGGAGGGGCGGGAGGAGCGGGAGGGGAGGAGACAGGACTGGGCTGATGGCGGCTCCAGGCTGGGAGGGCGCGCCCGAGCCAGCCCCCAGCGCGGAGAGGAAGGGAAGGAGGGCGCAGCGCCGGGCTGGGATGCTGGAGGGAGCCCGGGCACGAGTGTGGCCGTGGAGCGCTGTGCACCCTCGGCTCTCTCTGTGCCGCAGCTTCAGGCACCTTTCAGCTCCGTGTGCTTTAATTCCTGCGCAGGTGCGGCTGGGGAGCGGGGGTTTGGGTACGCCGAGGGCAGGGATTGGGGTATTCCTGTACGCCGAGGGCAGGGATTGGGATGTTCCTGTACACCGAGGGCAGGGATTAGAGTGTCCCTGTACGCCGAGGGCAGGGATTGGGGTGTCCCTGTGCCCTGCGCAGGCTGCTGCGGGGGACGTGCACACTCCGAGAGGCTCCTGAGCGTGGCATCTCGCGGGCACAGAGGTGCCCAAACGACGCTTTGCCCATCTGAGGGGGTGGCTGAAGCGAGCTGTGTCCGGCTGGGAAGGCGCTGTACTTTGGGGGCTGCCCCGGGGCTCGGGCTGTGCCCCCGGGCTGCGTGCAGGGCTGTGCTCTGCGGTGTCTGTGCAATGCGTGGCACAGTGCCAGCTCGCATTCAGAGCAGAGATGCCATTGGCTTCACATCAGCGCTGGAGATCTGGAACTGTGCTGGAAGAGGTTCAGTGATGCATCAGTCCGGAAGCCAGTACAGCCTTTGTGGCCGTGGGAGTCTATCCCAGTGGCCAGCATGGCCACCTATGGAGGCTATTCAACCTCTGCTCATTACTGTGAGCCACTGAGCTGTCAGAGTAGGACACATCCCCCACCTGTCTTCTAGAACACCAGAATCCCTCGACAAAAAGAATCAGAAGTTTGTCAGGTGGGACCTGTCACAGACAGAAGAACTCTCAGTATCTGGACAAAGACATGGGAAAGCTCCAGCTCTTGCCCACAATTAAGAAGAGAGGGGGACACAGGGGATGTGGTCTAGGACCCATCTCTAACCACAGGTCCATACCCCAACCCTTCTGACAATCCTCAGGCTGCTGGAGCTGGGAAAGAGGACAGTGAACACGAATCCCCTTTTCTATGCATGGGCAACAGTTTATTTCCCAGGTCCTGGCCAAATGGGACTGGTGCCAGGAGTCTGGGTCCGTGGTCACAGTCACGTCTCTGCAGAGGTCCCTGCCTGGAGTGGGCTGAGGATAAAGGAGCCCTGGCCCTGCAGCTCAGCCCAGTAATGAGGGCTTGTTTGTCACTTCTGTCTAGGACTCAGATGTTCCCCAGCAGAAAGGTACAGCTCTACCACTAGATGCTCTTCTCATCACTCTGTCACCAGACCTACCTTTCTCCTGCACCCTGAACACAAAGATCAGGGTGGGACCAGAAGGCAATGCCTTGGCTCCAGCACAGGCAACATTTTTAATCTTTAATCCCACAGCTCCAAGGGCTGAATGCCAAAAATGCCATGGCTGTATCTGCTCAAGTGATGGATGCCCAGGGTAACTGCTGTGGCTCTTAGAGATCCCCTAATAAGCATTTGGGCCTGGGATCCACCAGCACCTGGGGTGATGAGGCTTTCTCATCAACCAGTCACAGCCAGCTCTGAGGTGACCTATTCCTGCTGCTGGACACAGTTTTGATGGGCAGCTGGCCATGCCCCAATGACCTGAGTGCAGTGCTCACAGGCACTGGGGGTGAGATCCTCCAGCCCCTGAGATGTAGTACCTCCCCAGAAATGAGACAGGGGGAGATTTGGGCCTGAGTGCTGCTGTCTCCAGTGGGCTGGGGACTGTTTTTAAAGGCCCCTTTCCAGAGCTGGGCAGCTGCAGCTGTCTGGGAGGAGGCTGGAGCTCCTCGCTGCAGTGAGGGTTTGCCAGGTTTACCCGGGGGCCCAGGGCAGGATCAAGGAGCTTACAGCTGGCTGGTCCCCAAAACACATTTGCAAAGAGGCTTGCAGGGGATGTCCCCATGCAGGTCCATTGTGGGGTGCAGGCCAGTACAGGTGACCACACTGTGGATGGGGAGCATGGGGTTGTTTGCTGCCATGAGCAGCCAGGAGGGTCACCTGGAGGGTGGCTAGGATAGAGGCAGTGCAAGCAGTGCTGGGGACTGTGGTGTCCCTGGAGTGTGGCAGGTGATGGAGGAGCTGAATTCGAGGAGCTGGCTGATGAAGAAGGGGCTGGAGGTAAGGATGGAAGGCCTTGCTGGGCTGAGAATTGTGATTCAGGGACATGGGACAGGAGAGACCCTTCATTTTGAAGGAAAACCCTGAAAAGAGATGTTGCATGCCTCAGTGTCAAAGGCAGTGTCCCCTGCAGTGGTGGCACAGACAGGAGGTTTTCCCTTGGAGGTTTGAGGACAAACCCAGCCACTGGAGTCCTGGGACACTGCCCAGCCCAGCTGGAGAGAATCCAAGCCCATGCATACTTACTGCACCTGGGCACAGCCTCGGTGCCCCTGTGCCAGCCTCTGCAAAGCCAGCCATCTCCACCTCCTGCCACAACCTTTGCTGCTGCAGCCCTGCACAGGGGCACAGCCCCCACTGGGGCAGCAGCTGTGGACTCTGGCTTGGGAAATACCAAAGGGTCTGTTCTCCCTGCTCTGGTCTCTGGGCTGGGCATCCAGGCTGGGATCTCTGGAAGAGTGTTCCCTCGGATCTCGCTGCCATGCTGTGCCACTGCTGCACACCTCCGCAGCCAGGAGGAGAGGTAACCTCACTTGTCATGAGGACAGGCTTGGGGGATGCCTTGCTGTCCACCAGGATAGGGTTGGCCTATGATCATGGGCTAGGAAACATCCCAGCAGCTTTCACAGCCTCTGTATGTCCTAGTGGCACAGCGAGTTGTCACCCTTTGCCATGGGGACACGTGTGTGTACCAGCTCTGCTTAATTAACCTCGGGTCCCAGTGGCTGTGCTCCCTCAGCTCAGGGAGTCTGGGCTGTGGCTGCAGTGGAAACAGCCCAAAGCACTGCTGGGAGCCAAGCCCAGGCCCCATCCGTGGCGCTGCAGGGCTCAGCAGCCTCCACATGGGACAGAAGCTGCTCATGGTGTGCCAGCCCCGCCTTCCCACGGCCACCTCAGTGATACCGAGCCACCCCAGGTAGGGACACAGCGAGGGAGCCCTCCTTCAGCTGGGCATACCAGATCTCCCCTCCAGTCCCCCCTGACCGTGAAGCCTTCAGCTGTGCCAAACCTAAAGACAACTGCAGAAGTTTCTCCACCCAGCAGCTGGAACCAGGCCTGGAAATTCAGGGGCTGCCGAGTCATCACATTTTCCGCGAAGCAGTGAACGCTACCGCAAGGCGCAGGGGGATGGGGACGCCCCGCCGCCCGGGACGGCTGCAGAGCTCGGCCAGGGCTGGGAGGGGACTGGGGCTGTGCAGCCAAGCCACCGCCTCTGGCAAGGGGCAGAGCCTCAGCGTGGGGCTGCTCATGCCCTGTGCTCCAGGGGAATCACCCAGGAGCAGAGATGGGAAAGGGGACCCCCGACATGCCTGTCACTGTGGTGTCAGGTCTGACTTATGCTGAGGTGAGGTACAATAGCCACAGTGCAGTGGCAAAGGCTCTGGGCTGTCGTCCCAAGCAGAGCCAACCCCAGAGCAGTGCAGGGTTCACACACTCTGTGCTTCATGCATTGGCCTCCTCTCCAGGTGCTCTGGGCATGGATGGAGCTGGCAGCATTAGGTTTGTCCCTGCTAAGCCATCTCCTAGACCTGAGCATGGTCCTGCACACCTGGTGGGAGTCAAGGCCTCCCTGGGAAGCACCTGCTGGGGTGAGGATGGGCAGGGTGGAGAGCAGAGTGCCTGTCTCACACAAGGGTCCCAGCTGTGTCACAGGGTCTGTGCGAGGTGACAGTGGCAGGTGATTCTCTCAAGGCTGGGCAGAGGCAGAGCCTTGCAGGGGCACTGCAAGGGGATAGCACATGGCTGAGGATACTCAGGGACTCAGCCTGTCACTCAGAGGGCACAGCCATGACCTGGTGCTGTGGGCAAGGCTGGCACTGCACAGAGGAGCCTGTACTGCTGTCTGGACAGGCAGCCCTGATGTCTCTGTGAGAGCTGTGCCATCCCACCCTGGGCAGGATTCTGTGCATCCAACCAGGCACCCTTCAGCAATATATGTCCAGGGGCCCCATTATATGGGGTATCAATGCCCACTGGGACTGGGCTGGGAAGAGCTCTGGGGCTCCTATCCTGCCTCAGGCCAACACCAACCCTTTGGTCCCTGTCCCTCAGTCTCTCCCTGTGCCCACCAGCACTGTGAACTGCTCCAGGCCACAATTTCTCCCCTCTGCCACTCTGAGGTGCTGAGTGCTGCCCAGGGCTGCGAGGGAGGAACAAGAGGAACAGGCTGCTCCCAGGGCAGAACCTGCAGAGGATGCAGGTGCCAATGGGACCTCTCGCTTTGTAAGGTTCACACACCATGATTCTCCAACCTCAAACCCTAGAGCACTGTGATGCTCCTTCTCCAACCCCTGGCAAATGTTTAATCATTCCCACATGGAGCCCTGCCAGTGCTGCTGCTGCCTCCTGACCCACGCTTTGATACCTTGGAGCTCTTCCCATTTAGCAGAGACGGGAGGGCAGGCAGGCAGTGGTGGACGTCACCCCTCTGCAGGGCAGGGCACAGCCACGCTGTCCAGGCTGGGGGACAGCGAGGAGTGGCAGGAATGACTCTGTTACCATAACCTGGGTGATGCTTTTCGCTCCCCCCACCCGCTGCTGAAGCCCTGGCAGCTGAGCCCGGGATGCCTGCGGGTTGGAGCCGGGCGCCTTGCAGAGCTAGGAGCGCAGGGCTGCGGTGACTCAGAGCACGCCCAAAGCCGGCAGAGCCGGGCAGACCTGCTCTGCACCCCCGGGGCATGGGTGCCGCCCCTGGGGCTGAGCAGGCTGTGCTTTCTCTAGGCAGGCAGCAGGCACTCACTGGGGAGGGCTGAGAGCAGCCTGGATAGTGCCGGTCCCAGACCTAGGGCAAGTAGTGCTGGGGCAGCACCTGGCTCCAAAATCACCCAGCCTGTCACCAACAGCCTGTGGAATCCTGTGGGGCTCTGCTCCCACCGTGTGATGCAGTGCCAGCACAGGCTGGCAGCGGGGTGCCCGATGCTGCAGGGATGCCATGCACACAGAGCCAAGAAATAGCCATGAAGCAGCTCCCAGTGCCCGCTTGTGCTGCACCACGGCGAGGGGCACAGGCAAGACACTCCCCCAGCACAGGCACAGCCACCGAATGCCAGGCTCTGCTCCTGGCACAGCCGTGCTCAGAGGCTGCCCATCCCCTGCCTCCCCCCGTGGGGCTGTGGCATCAGGTTTGCCTGCACCGTGCCAGGGCACAGGAGGCTCCGTGCTCCTTTCCCTGCTGCACACACCCTGGCTTCAACCAGGCGTCTGGGAAGAGGGAAGGGGACAAGGAATGGGACCCCTACCTCAGCTGGTGAATGTCCCTGGCGTGGTCCAGAGCCTGTTCCTGCGCGCCTGGCGTGTGTGGTGTCAACTTGGCACGCTCACTCTCACCCGTTTACTCTGCCTGTGCACGGCCCTGACGTTCAAGTCTGGGCTGGACCGGGGGGAAGGCCCGCCTGGGCTCGCCCAGCTCTCAGCTGCAGGATGCTGGGGAGGAGGGATCAGCTGGACAGGGATGTCTCCTGTGGCTCTTTGAGGGCACTCTGGGGGCAGGAGCTGTGTGCCAACACTGCAGGTTGGGCATGGCTCACTCCTCCCTGCACCTTGCCAGAGTTTGTCCCGTGTGCTGTGGGTTCAGCCAGTGCTGGGGACCCTCGGTCATGCTGAGCATCCCCTGAGCTGCTGTTGCTGCAAAGAGGAACGGGGAGAACCAGGACAGTGATGAAGTCAGCACAAGCATCCAGCCCATGCACCATCCCTGAAGGTGTCTGTGGGTTGTGATTGCCAAAGGCTTTGCTGCCCAGAGCCCCATCAGACCAGGCACCTTTCCAGAGCAAATGCATCCTGAGCCCTCAGTCCCTCGTCAGGGGGATGGAGAGGAGCCAGTGCATTGCCTCAGGAGGTGCAGAGCATTCCAAGAGTTTGTCCAGAATGGCACTTATCCTCACCCTGATGAACAGGTAGCAGCTTGTCCCTGGGGACAAGAAGGGTCTTGCCAGTGGGTTTGGAGGAGAGCTGGGAGCAGATCCCTAGGCACTCCTACTCCCATCTTGCTGGATGTGGCAGGAGGAGGTTCAATAGTCATGGCACTGAGTGTGACAACTCCTGTCTTCTCCAGTCCCAGCTGTGGGTAAGGTCTAGACCTAGGTCCCATCTCCGTGCCAGAGGCTGGCAGGATGAGCCAGGTTAGCCTCATGGGAGCAGTGGGTTCCTGCATGCTGTGCAGTCTATGGTGGAGGAGTTCTGCTCCCAACCCTTGCCAGACCCACAAAGGACAGTCACACATTTCAGCAGCCACTCAAGGCATTCAGCCTTCCCCCAAAGGGCACCCATCCCCACTTTGGCTGGGCTAAACTTTCTGCAGACAGGGAGAAGGACAGCAACAGGAAGCCCTGGACACTGCTGCCACACTCTGCAGTGATGTGAAAACCCAGTCTCCAAATTTGAAAAGCAGCTCCGTTTCCAAATACCGCCATGAGCTGAAAATCCCAAGTCAAAATGAAACCAGCCCCAGCCTCTGGTTCAAAATTTCCTGTATAAAAACAAGCCTGCAGACAGCTACTTTGCACACAAAAGGTTTTGTTTTCAGGAGGAAGGTTTCTTTTTCAGAGAAGTAAACACAAAGCCTGCCCATCTTTCATGTCACAGAGTAGGAAGGAGATCTGCCTGGCAGCTCAGGTCACAGGCAGGGCATTTTCCCCTCTTACTGCCCAGCTGCTGTCCCTCTCCCATGTGCCCTGGCCTGGGCCAGTGCCAACACCAGCACCCCCACCAATGCCACCACTACCACCACCACCATATCCAGCCTCAAGCCCGGACTGAGGCTTTTCACACCTGTTCCTGTAGCTGTGTCACCTTTGAGTGTCCCAGGGCATGGGGACAGGCCATTGCACTGCAGCAGCCCTGGGAAGCTGCAGTGTGGCACCCAGGGGTGCTCCTGTCCCTGCAGTGTGGCTGCAGCCTTGGCAGTGCCTGCTTATGCAGCTCCTCAGCTTCTCCCTGGCATCTCCCACGGCTCCTGAAGCCAAACACAACACGAGTCCATCTTGAATACTGTCAGCAGTGCCTGCTGCTTTCTGCATCCAGCCCCAGCACAAACAGCTCTGCTTCTCCACAGAGCAGCTGGGGCACCCTTCTGGGTTCTGCTCCTGCAGCCCAGTGGCAGGGAGCCCCAACACCACGCTCCTCAGGCTGAGGCACATTTGGGGCTGGCACAGCCTGGCTGCTCCCCAGGGTGCTGCTGTGGGCAGCCACACATCCCAGCAGTTGCTGCTTCTTGGGACACATCTTGGCCACAGGCACGGGTCCCACAGCCATCGATTGCCAAAGGCTCTGCTGGCACAGCCTCAGCCTTGCCTGAAGGCAGCTGCAGTTTGGAGTAAGCAGTTCTGGAGGCAGCTGTACAGGGACACAGGATTAGCACCCTCCAGTGTTGCCTGCTGACAGTTTTGTCTGTCCTTCCAGCCACAACCTCTGCCGCTTGACTAGGGTCAGTGGCACTGTTCATTTGGTCTTCCAGAGTGACACGGAGCTCAGCCTTGTCTCTCTAGGAGTTCCCAACGAAGTGTCCATTGAATTGGACGTCCTGATTTGAGGGTTTGGGGGCATGGAGCATCTGTTAGGCTTGGAGACCTGCCCAGATCCCAGAGGAGTGCTGGTCCCTACCCAAAGCACTGGCAGAAGCTATTTTCACCTCTGAGCTGGAACACACCTGCCTTGCCTCAGTTTACCATCCACACACGAGGAAGCAGAGATGCTCTGCTGCTGGAGGCGAGGGAGAGCAGACTGGTAAAGGTGATGCATCAAGCTTTTCTGAGCCTCGTCATCTCCTCCTGGACCAGCAGCGTGTTTGGCATCTGGGCTGCAAAGCCACGCTGTCCTGCTGTCCTGCATCTCTCATGGGTTGTGACTGGTTTGGAGTGGGCTGGGCTCGCTGCTAGGCCTGGAGGAACAGCCCTAAGGCTCAGAGGGATCAGCCGGGCTGCCGTTCAGCTTGAGCCACTTGGCTGGGAGAGCCTAAAACAACAAACATCGCAGAATAAGGGAATGTTTCACTGCTTCTTCTGGTTGAGTGGTTTCCTGTTTTCTAAGGAGCTCTTCCAGCACCTCTGGGGCAGAGGACTTGCCTGCACAGAGCCTGGTCCCAGAGCAGATCCCTGTCTGGGAGGCAAGTTCTGCTGCTTGACATCTGGCAGAGGAAGAGGTTGCAAAAGATCGGCTGCGACCTTTGCCAGAGACCTGCAGCAGGAGTGCTGGAGGTTAGGATTTTTCCTTTTTTTTTCTTTCTCTCAGGGAATTTTGTCCCATCTGTTGCCTAAGAGATGATAACAACTGGTACTTATGAGACAGAAGTGGCCAAGGTAGGGGAAAGGGTGCAACTTGCTACTCTCTTAGCCAGAGGGTTGTCTCTTGGGAAGGACAGAGATATGTCAAGGTTTTGGCAGGGGGGCGAGGGGCTGGGCTCAGCTCTTTGCCCTCTCTCTCACTTTTGGATCTGAGGGGAACAGTCGAGTTGTTGCTACTGCGGGGAGAATTCACTGCCACCACAGAGCCAAGCCCTGTACTGCTTTATCAGGAAAATCCACAAATGCCAAAAAGGAGACAGAGGAGTCCTGCAACTTTATTTGAATAAAGGGAGAGAATCCCCTGGGCACATGCCCATGAGGTTTTCTCTCTTGGGGTTTCAGAGCGCGCATCCTCCTTTTATCCCAAGCTCCTGGGCCAACGTTGTCCTCTTCCTTTCGCCACTGGCCGAGGTACCAGGAAGGTACAGCCTTCCTGAGCTGCCTACCACATGTCCCCTTGGACCCGTTATTTTACCCCAATGTTCAGGCTTATGCAGGCACTAACCTGTTTCAGGAGCCAAGCTGCCTGGGCTCTGCAACAAACCACAGTTAGTAGAGACATTAAGACTCATTTCAAAGGCTTTTAACACCTGTACCTTCACCCATCAAATTGTTTGTGAAGACATTAGCTTTCCTCTCAGCTTTGTCCTTACTGTAGGTGAGCCTTTGCTTGTAAGAATGGCCATTGAACCGGGACCTTATTAACAACCGACCTCACCAGAACAGAGCTCAGCATCTCCTGGGGTGCCTGAGGGGAAAAATCCAGGACCTGACCCATACTCGGAGGGCTTCTCCTCTGCTGCCGCTGCCCAGCCCCGCTGTTCTCTGCCCTTGCCCCGGGTTATTCCGCTACACTTTAACCCAGCACCACCTGCCTGCCGCCACACCCTGCGGCTCTGCTGCATTTTGTTTGGCACCCTGTGCATGCCCACCTCTGCTGTTCCTGCTGCCACACCGAGGTCCCTGCCACAGCCCACCTCGCCATCCGGAGGGACACCGGGCCACCTGCCCCATGAAGGATTTGTAAAGGGTTTGTAAAGGGTGTGTAAAGGGTGTGTAAAGGGTGTGTAAAGGGTTTGTAAAGGAAGCCGCTTCCCCATCGCTGCCGCCGTCCCGGCCGCCATTTCCACGTGAGGGGGACGCGGGAACAGCGCAGCGCCCGCCGGGAGCCAACAGCGCCCCTGGCGGCCGCAACGGGAACTGCAGCGCCCCTGG
>VZTB01009279.1:60194-85776 GCA_013397245.1 Thryothorus ludovicianus
GGGTTCTGGGACACTGGGTCAGTGGTTCTGGGGCTGGATCAGCGGTTCTGGGACTGGGTCAGTGGTTCTGAGACTGGGTCAGTGGTTCTGGGACACTGGGTCAGGGGTTCTGGCACACTGGGTCAGGTGTTCTGGAACTGGGTCAGGGGTTCTGGGAATGGGTCAAGGATTCTGGGACTGGATCAGTAGTTCTGGGACACTGAGTCAGTGATTCCAGGACACTGGGTCAGTGGTTCCAGGACTGGGTCAGTGGTTCTGGGACACTGGGTCGGTGGTTCTGAGACACTGGGTCAGTGGTTCTGGAACACTGGGTCAGGGATTCTGGCACACTGGGACAGAGGTTCTGGGACACTGGGTCAGTGGTTCTGGGACCCTGGGTCAGTAGTTCTGGGACCCTGGTTCAGTGGTTCTGGGAGTGGGTCAGTGGTTCTGGGACCCTGGTTCAGTGGTTCTGGGACCCTGGTTCAGTGGTTCTGGGACCGGGTCAGTGGTTNGGTTCTGGGGCTGGATCAGCGGTTCTGGGACTGGGTCAGTGGTTCTGAGACTGGGTCAGTGGTTCTGGGACACTGGGTCAGTTGTTCTGGGTCAGTGGTTCTGGGTCTGTGGCTCTGGGACTGGGTGTGTAGTTCTGGGACTGGGTCAGCGGTTCTGGGACTGGGTCAGGGGTTCTGAGACCCTGGGTCTGTGGTTCTGTTTCTTGTTGCTGTGTATGATTGTTTGACTTTTTATACGTACCAGTAAAGAACTGTTATTCCTTTTCCCAAATCAAAGTTACAATAATTCAGAGTGAAGGGGGTCATGTTGTCCATCCTGAGGGAGGTTCCTGCCTGCCTTGGCCCACAGCTGTGTGTCAAACCAACACAAGGACACAGCTCTAATCCTCCCCCTCTGCCCAAAAGCATCCGTGGATATGTGATGGCACCCAGGCCAAGGGTACTGCCTGCGTACCCAGCCTGGCTGGTGATCCTTGCAGGCAGCCTGCCGGGGCCTGGCAGTCACGGGCATGGCCAGCAGCTGCTCGGGCTGCCCGGCCTGGGATGCACACACTCCTGGGCTCAGCACACTCTGGCTGGAGCTGTGGGGAGCAGGAGCAGCTCGGTGCTGCAGATGTGCCGGGTGAAGACAGAAGGGCAGGGCACCCCGGGGCACATCCCTGTTGTCTCCATGTCCCCTACTCCTGCTCCACCCAGCTCAGGCCATGCACCCTCTGTGTAGGATGGTGAGCAGAGTCCTGTGCAGTGTCAGTGTTCCAGCCTGGGGCCAGCCCTGCTCCTCCTGAGCCTGTCTGCAGTGGTGCACACAGGTAAGATCACCCTGCCCAGTGGTGCCCACCCAGCTCCTGCTGCTGCTCCTCTGCCCAGCTCTCCTGCTTCTTCCCCGCCTGTCACTGAAACTCCCCTCTGCCATGGAGAGTACTGGGACTGGCAGAACCATCCCCACAGGTCTCTAGGGAAACACACAGATATTTTCTCCATTGACACACATACCTTCCCCCCCCCCTCCTTTACTGCACATTATTAAAAGGGGTCATGGCAGAATCTGCATTGTGTCAGCCCCTGGGGCCAGGCTGATTCCTGAGCAAGAGGCAGCAGAGAGGACGCTGACATACAGGAGAGTTTCACTGCTTGAATTTGTCCTGGCTCCCTGTGGGAGACAGGATCCACCTGGACCTCCTCAGTGTCCAGTCCTGGATCCTTACATGCTCAGTCATCCCTGACCATGATAAAAACATGAACCAGCCCCTCGCAGGGATGGAGCAAGAGGCAGACATGGTCCTGTCAGAGCGTCAGAGCCAGGCAGTTCTGCAGTGTACAGCCCCACACAAAACATCTCCTGCCCAGGATGCTGCAGCAGAGCTCTCTGGGGCCTCCAGCTGGACTCCAGCTCCCCAAAGTTGAGTGGCCCCAAAACTCACTCGGATGTCTCCCCTAGTGCTTCTGGGGACAGGCTCAGGAGGCCCACAGGGAGGGGCAGGCAGAGCTGCCCAAGGGGCTGTGACAGGAGCTAGAGATGCCCCTGGCAGGAGTAGTGCCCAAGTGGGACATGATCTGTGTTGTTATGATGCCAAGCTGGCAGGGGTGGCCTGCCCAGCTGAGAGCAGAGCTTGCTGCCTTTGTGCCCTTCTCTGCAGCCCTGTGAGTGCAGCTGCTGCTTCTCCATCCTCTCCCCCACTCACCAGTGACACAGACGTCCCCTGTCCTGCTATCACAGACCTGGGCCCCAGTACCACAGGTATGCTCAGCATTACAGAGGAACCCACTCTGCCCCAAAATGCCCCTCAAACCCAGAGGTGAGGTGTGGGGGTAGAAGGATGGTGGAACAGCAGCTGCAGCACTGCACAGTGACCGAGGCACCACATCTTGGTCTGCTACTGGCCCTGTGGCTGGGAGGCCCAGTGCTTTATTCAGGGTCACTACAAACACCATCCTGGTGCCAGCCCTGACCCCGTGCCCCGCTGGCAGGAGCAGGGCAGGGTGCTCAGCAGCTCTGCAGGTGGGACAGCTGCTGTCTGGCAAGTCACAGCTCTCATGGACAAGAATCCAAACACTTCTGCTGCATCTGGGGCTCTGGTAATGCCAATTCTCTATTTCTCCTCCAGTGCTGAAAGCTCCATGGCTCCATCCTTGGACTTGCTGGCAGGAAAGGTGTTCCCAACTCCAGAGCAGCTAGGGACCCCTCTAAGACCCAAGAACAGAAGAAAAGAAACTAAAATCTCACAGTTTCTTTGCTTTTCCTCCAGATCTGGGGCATCTGTGGCTCCAAGCACCATTGCTTCCCCACTGTGAGCAGACAGGGATATTTCTGATGCCTGGAACTGGGACAGAGTAGACCTCATGTCCTGCAAGCTCCTGTGGCTCACACCTACAGCCACACATTTGCACCAAGACCAAGAGGACTCAGATGAATCACAGGGGGAGCATGTATGGCCCAACATGGCAGCTTCCTGCATTTCTGAGGCCAGAAAGCACAGTCCAAAACAGCTTTCAAAAGCAGACAGGCCCACTTTCTGTGATGGCTAGGAGCTGGAGGAGCAGCATTGGGCAGATCCATCATCTCTGCATTGCTGTCCTCTGGCTGCCTCTGCTTATCCACAGCCAGTCTCCTCCAGCTGGAGAGATGGGACCTGCCGTGGCTGTCAGGGGCTCTGCCTCTTGCCATGCAAGAATCATCATAGAATTTTTCAGGTTGGAAAAGCCCTCTAAGATCAAGTTCAACCTCTGCCCCAGCACAGCCATGTTCACCACTAAGCCATGTCCCCAGCTGCCACATACACATACCTTTGTCTCCACCCTGGGCAGCCTGTGCCAGTATCTGATCACCCTTTCAGTGAAGATATTTTTCCTAAAATATTAACTGCTGGCACATCCTCGCTGGCCCTTTGGCCACAGGCAGCTGCATCCACAGATGCATCCTGTGCTGGGTAGGATACAGGCAGCATCACGTGCAGTCTGTCTTTAACAAGGGTAAGAATCTGAACCCCCAGCAGTGACTCACTTGCCATTGGCTGGACTCACCACACCTAGTCCTGCACTGAGCTTTGGCTGAGTATGGGCTATTTTAATCACCTTTCTGGCTGTTGTCAAAGGCTAGAAAGGATCTGTGGCTCCATCAGAAGCACTCCCCAGTGACCCCAGGCCAGCTGAGCCCACGGAAGGGCAGCACTGCTCCCCGTGCCCGTCGGTGCGTGGGCGCAGCTTCTCGTGCAGCAGAAATGGAAGTGATGGCTTTCTAACCACTTCCTTTCTTTCTGGGTCTCTGTCTCCTGCCCCTCCTGCCCAACTCATTTCCTGTTACTGATAATGGCCCCTGCACCCGGCCAGAGGTCACTGGGCTCAGTGTCCCCCCGAGGGAGCAGCCCAGGGACTGGGGCAGCAGGGCTGTGCTGGGCAAACCCAGCAGGGCTGCCAAGATCCCTGCTGCTACAGCATGCCAAGGGACCCAGGATAGGAATTATATAATGAGTCTTCAGGATTTTCAGGCCTTTTTGTGCGTTTTTCATTGAGACCTGTGTGCTGTGAAGACCGAGAGGGGCTGGGGGTGTCCTTTTCCTAGGAGACTTCTTCCTGCCCACACAGCTCACAGGGTTTTGCAGGCAGTTCTGTGGAGCCTCCCAAGAGGATGTGTGTGTGCCTCCTGACCAACTCACAGGTGCCCAAGCAAGGCTCATTCCCCAAGGGAAACTGAAGCACACAACATTTTCCAGACAGAATATGCTGACAGCTCTCTTGGAGGCATCCAGAGAAGCACAGGACAAGTCCAAGTGACACATGGATGAGACAGATGCTGCCACAGGTGCTGGGGCTGTGTCCCCAGCAGACTGTCCTGGTAACCAAGTAATTCTGTGGCTCTTGCTGTCCCTTTGTGACTTCTCCATTGGCATTTGTTGGCTAGAGTTGTCAGAGTCTCAGCACATTAGTTATCTGGTCCCACGTGTTGGCTTAGATCCCCTTTACCCTCACCCCTTGGTTACATGATTTAGTGGTGAACATGGCAGCGGTCAGTTAATGGTTGGACTTAGATCTCTCTTGATCTTAGAGAGATTTTTCAACCTTAATGTTTCTGTTATTTCGTGATTCTATACACCTGGTTTAGGAGCAGTCCTCCATGCGATTACTCCACTGTAAAAAGAACAGGAGGAACTTCTTCCCACATGAAGAGAGGAACTAACCAAGCTGATACAAAGCACTTTCACTCTGGGAGATCACCTTTCCCAGGGGAACTGCTCCTGTGCCAAGGCACCTTCTTTAGGGCACAACAGCATCAGCTTTGCACCAGTGTCAGCCCAGCTCAGTGGTGCTGGTGGTTCACCAGCTCTGCTTTTCTGTTGGCAAGTTTGGAGGAAAGCTTGTTTGCAGCAGATAAGGGAGAGTACCTAATTCCAGAAACCATACATGGTTCTACTCAGCAGTCAGATAATCACAGAATATGCTGAGTTAGAAAGCATCCACCAGGGTTTGCAAATCCAGCCCCTTGGCCCTGCACAAACACCTCAACAATCCCATCCTGTGCCTGAGAGCTTTGTCCAAATGCTCCTTGAGCTCAGACAGGTTTGGAGCTGTGGCCACTTCCCAGGGGAGTCCAGTCCAGTGCTCAACCACCCTGTGGTGGTTTCACCTTTGGTTGAAAAATTTTTCCTTTTATAATTTAAACCTCTTCTGGCATAGATCCAGCTGTTTCCTCTAGTACTGTAATGGGTCACAGAGAACAGAGAATGGAGCTGCCCCTCATGAGGATGTTGAAGAGCTCAGCGATGTCTCCTCTCAGTCTCCTCTAGGCTGAACAAACGGAGTGATTCAAAGAAAACAATCCTGCATCTAAGCAGGAAATCCAGGTCCTGAACTCTTCTTTTGGTTCTCCTTGAGGAGAGGGCAGAAGCACAGGGGCTGGCAGGATCAGCTGCAAAGCCTTGGCAAAACGAACCAGCAACTGCTTCATTGCTGCCAGCTCAAGCCAGACAGCAGCGGGAGCAAACCCTGCACAGACGGTCACCGGGCACGGGGAGAAAGGTCACACATCCTCCGCCTCCGACCCGCTGCCCAGGACCAGCCCCGTCCCGGTGGGATGCCCGCGGCTCTGCGCTGCGGGCTCTGAGCCGGGAGGATGCTCCTGCCGGGGCTGTCCTTGGGAACGCGCTCCCGTGGAGGACGTTGGAATAGCGAGACGCTGCTCTCCGGAAAAGCAATCTGCGGAGGTGCCTCCCTCGGCTACCGGGAGCCGGCTGTCCCCAGGCCGGCGGGAGGGTGCCGCGGGCCCCCAGGGAAGGTGCCGAAGGTTCGCTCCCGCACGGCCGGCGCTGCGGGATGCTCGGCATGACCGCACCGTCCTCCTCTGCCCTGCCGGGAGCCGCTCGGCCGGCATGCAGAGAGTCTGCTCAGTCCCCAGGCAGCTGCTTCACCTTCAAGCCTGCGAGCGATGTTTAGGCAGCGGAGGAGATGGGCTAATTTCCAAAAGCCTGCAGGACATCCTGACTCCCAGCCGTGTCAACGGAAGCAGAACCATCCCTTCCTGAGAGCCGGACCCAGAGGTGACGGGGGCCTGATGGGACAAGCTGTGGTGTGGTAGGCAATCCTGGGGAGTGAAACTATTGGGCAGCATCTGTGCTTTGGGTGCCAGCTCAGTGCCTGCCTAGGCTCAGGTGACTTTGGGGCTACAGTGCTGCGTGGAGAGGGTGAGGAGAGATGCTGGGATGTGTATCAGGGCAGGGAGGCTGGGTGGGGAAGCCCATGCTCAGGAGACTGGGGGACAGAAATAGGCATAAGGATTGGCTGGTCCTTAGTGGGTAAACAGGTCCCAGTCTGGAGCTGGAAGGTGCCCTTTGCACAAATAGAACTGGCTATGAAATCATGGCCAGAGGTGCAAAATGACCCCATGGAAGTGGAGTTTTAAAATGCAAGTGAACAAACAGCAAGTACCAGTCAGGGATAAATCCAGATCTTCCTCTCCAGAGCACCAATTCCATAGGGACCCCATATCTTGCTGAAAGTAAAGTCACATCTAAAAGGACTCTTCAAGGCTCCTGAAACCCTGTCACAGACTTCTCTAGTTCTTACATCCTAACAGATAACTCTAATGCACAGATGTCCACAGACAGAGCACACGTCTGGCACATCCCTGGTTGGGCCAGGGTGAATGACTGATGTGGTAACAGCTGAGACTGTTCCCTCCATGTGCATCACTCCCATCACCAGCACCACTCAGGGCATCATCGTCACCCCTGACACCCCACTGCCACAAAGGTCAGAGCAGAAAGGAATGCTGGGGGACAAGGGATGTTCCTGTTCTGGGACCTCAGCAGTCCTTCCCCACCAGGGGGTGGGAGGCAGGAAAGTGAGGGGCACAGCAGTGGCCTGCCCAGAGCCGTTTCCTTCAGTGTTGCTTCCTCCCATCCCCTCCTGGGTTTTGCCTCTGGAGACTGTCAGGTTCCTCTTTGCTCACACTGGATTGCAGTGGCTGTCCTGGTGTTCTGGTACTGTCCTTACAGCAAACTGACCCTGGGTTGGATTCTGCCCCCAGACTGGACACTGCCTCCCCTCAAAGCCAGGTCTGCCCTGGCCCCAGCAGTCCTTGCTTGTAGGATCCAGTAGCTCTGCACCCCAGGACAGCCTGGTGCAGCTGGTGCAGAGCTGGTGATGTGACATGGGACAAGCACAGCTGCACACGAAAGGCACAATCCCTGGACAGAGCATCTCCCAACTCTTTGCTCCCCACTGCACCCCTCAGCAAACCCAGCCAGTGTCCCCCAGGAGGAGCCAGCTGGCAGCATCCTGTTCCAAGCAGGGGCTCAGAGGTGGCCAGAAGTGATCCCAAAGGTGCACTGGGGCGAGGGAGGGAAGGAGGGCATGTGTGGACTTCCCTGCTCGAGGTCTCTGTACCACAGATGGGCACCCATGAGTGACCGCGGACATCTGCTCTGCACGTGTGGGTGTGCACCCATCATGTACCCCAGCAGGCGGGCAGGGGGGGGTAGGGGTCAGTCCCAGGAAGGCAGCAGATGTAGGTGGGTTCAACAAGGTACAGGGGACAGTTGCTGCCTGGGTGGCACTGAGAGCTGAAAAATGCCCTGTGTCAAGCAGTGTGTTCTGACTCCCTTTGCTCCTGGCTTCCCTCATACCCAGTCTATCTCTACCAGCTCATGCCTCATTTTCCACCAGCACGTTCATTTTCCTGCTGTGGGTCTCCACAGGTCTGTGTCCTCTCCCATGCTCTCCCTTCAAATGCACCTCCTCAGCATGCTGGTGCTTTGGCAGAGGGGGGCAGAGCAGCCATGCTGGCAGGTGAGAGTACCCTGGGGTCCAGTTGTGCATCTTCAGAGGTATGTAAGGGTCAGGACATCTCAGCAGTGCAAACTTTTCTGCTCTGAGGAGCCTTGGCCATGGCACATCCCTGCACAACATCCCTACTGTATTCCTCCTATCCTGGGTGAGTCGCCATGGCCAGGACAGTCCCTTCAGTCTCCATCAGAGTTTTCTGCTTAAGGAAAAGCCCAAGGGGGCCAAAAATAGTTTCCAGAGGCTATATCCTGGCTGTCCTGCTTAGCAGCAGCCGGCACAGGCAGGTGCACATCTGGCAGAGCCAGCAGCACGGGGAGGTGTCTGAACAGCAGAGAGAAAATGCTGCAAGGCTTTTCTGGGGACATCCCTGAGCATGAGTACCTTGGTGTTGTGATACTTCAGAGACAGAGGATGCACTGCACATTCACTGCATCCCCATCCATCTCAGCTTCCTCTTTTTACCTGGAGTGTGGGCCTTGGTCATGACCAAATGTGAGTGGAACCAAATAAGCCATTTTACAAAGGAAGTGCATCAGCATCTTTCCTGCAGCATCCAGGGGCATTTCATAACCAAGGCAGAAGCTGGCAGGAGAAAGAAGGGACTTTCTGCTGAAATCCTTTGAAATGCCCATCAAATCTCTTAGATCACACTCGGCCACAGATCACTGAAGTGAGCAGCACACAGGGAGCTCCTGGCCTCCATAAAAGCCTTTGTTCCATATGCCGTTTGCAGCTGGAGTTTGTGTCTTGCATAAAATCATGTGTTGGTAAAAGGTTCCCATTCCCTTTGGGGAAAACGAGCTGAAATCCAGCTCCCAAAGGCCAGGGCTGTCCTGGGTCTCCTGCTCACTGTGCAGAGGATCAGGATGGGCTGTGTTACATCGTGGGTCCAGCAAGGGACCCTGGACAGCCCTGCTGTCACAGCCCTGTGGTCACAGCCCCATTGCTCTGCTCTTTTGGGGTGCTGGCAGATTTATGGATGTTCCCTGGGCCCTATAAGGTCTGTGAGGGCCCAGCTGTCTCCATCCTCCCTGTCACCAGTGCCCAGCAGCTGGGGAGGTTGGGAGGGAGTGTGCCAGATGCCACTGACATGTTCCCAGTGACTTCTGTGTGCTGGCAGCCCTGCAGTACCTGCCTCAGTGCCACACTGAGCTTGTCCCTTGCTTGTCCACCAGTGGCAGAGGAGCAGAACAGTGAGGAGACAGCAAGATCAGGCCAGCAAAAGGCAGGAAAAGCAGCTTGGCTCTATCCTCAGGAACCCCTTAAGTGCAAAGACACCCAGATGGGACAGGTGCCCTCCACGCTTAGAGGGCAGATACAGCCCCAGCCTCGGGAGGGTTCTGTATGTCTGACACCCTGTTACTCCAGCACAGAACCCCGTTTGTTTACTCTGCTTCCTACTGGGAGCAAGTTTATGCAGAGACCTTGTTAAGTCCTGCAGTGCTGGTCATCCCAGGAATTCCTGAGCTCTGTCAGGGGCAGGTGGGAAGGAAGGGCAGTGTGTGGTGGGGCTGCCTCTAGGCCTTACAGATGTGTTCTTTCATCCCACATAGGGCAGGGAGAAATTCCTCAGTCTATCCTCTGGCCACTCTAGGATCTGCAGGTAAGACATGGCTCCTGGTGGCCTTTTCTCTGGGATAAGGCTGTTCTGCTGCTGGCCAAGCCCAGCACTTTGCTCTGGAGCTTGGGCCCTCTGATATCCTAGCCCTTGGGTCAAAGGTGGCTCTGGCAGGGTGTCCCAGAAAAGCTGTTCTGGCACAGCTGCAAACACACAGATGTGCACAGACATGCAGCTCTGCAGCGAGGTGAGCAGCACAGCCTGGGGACAGCACAGGCACCTCAGGGAGCTGGGCTGGGATGGCTCCAGCCCGAGCAGCCCATGGAACAGACACAGGAAAGGTGTTTGGGGTCTGTGTGGCTGTTGGGGTGCAGCAGGGTGGGGGTGAGGAGGAAGGAAGCGCCCAGAGCCCAGGCAAGAGCAAACAGGAAGAGCAGTGAGGATGTGTCAGGAAGGATGTGCAGTGCCCTAAGGGCAGACCAGGCCCACCTGAGCCAGGCCCCAGGGACCTTTGTCCCCAAATACACCCCTGCCCTTCCCTCCTGGGGAGGGGGAGCCCTCCCATCTTACCCTGAGTACCCAGGGATGGTGGTGGGTGCAGAGGGGTGTCCCCATGTGCACAGGAGTTGGGGGACAGTGGGGTGGCACAAGGAGCACACTGCACACGGGCAGGCACTGAGGGTGGGAGGCACTGAGCGAGCCCTGGCACATCCCACATGGGGACAGCCAGGGCATGGCCTGGGCAAGAGGACACGGGCAGGACAGTGGGCACGGGGGGATTCATTCTGGCTTCCTGTGGGGCAGGTGAGGTGTGGTGCCCCCAGAGCATGCAAAGCAACTTGCCTCATGCCTCCTGCCAGTGGCCCCCCATGGCTGAGTCTTGCCCATCCCTCCGTGCCCCTTGGTGGCACCAGTAGTGGCCATGTCTTGTCACAGAGGGCATCGAGCACACCCCACCAGCCCTACTGGAGGCGCCTGTGGAGACACTCCAGGGTTTTGGGGAGGCCAGGCCGTGCCCAGGGCGCAGGACAAAGGTTGGTGGGTGGGAGCAGGGCTGGGTGTGCAGGCAGAGCAGAGCTGCAGAGATGTGGCCGGTATGTGCGTGGGCGGCAGCCGGGGTGGGGGAGAAGGAGGGAGAGGAAGCAGCAGAGGCAGCAGCTCCTTTGATAAGCGGCTTCCTGAACATTTTGAGGCCGTGGTGTCAGACCGACAGGCGCGGTGCCCGCGGGCCCGTGCCCGCACCGACCAGCCCAGGGCACAGGGCAGCAGGTAGGCAGCCCCCAGCCCAGCCGTGCCCGCTGCACAGCAGCACCGCATGCCCAGGGGCGGTGGGCTGGTGGTGAGGATGGGCAGTGCCAGGCAGGGCTGGGATGCAGGGCAGGTGGTGTGAGCACTCTCCCTGCGGGTGCTTCCCTGGGTCCCTCTGCCAGCGAGGGCATCTCCCAGCTGCTGGGATGGGAGCCTGGGCTGTCTCTGGTCAGGGTCTCTCCTGGTGCTGCTCCTGCTGAGCAGCTGCTCTTGTCCTGCCTGGATGGAGAACGCGGGGATGCCCTGCATGGGGCATGGGGATGGTGTGTGTGGCAGTGGTGGCATTGCCACTCCCAGAAATGCCGCTGGGCAGCAGGGGATCATGGAGAGCAGCTCCTGCCCTAGCTGTGTTCCCACCACCATGTGGACCCCAGCTCTCCACAAGACCTCTCTAAGTAGATGGGCTGGCTGGGATCCCACTCTTTGCCCACCAAGAGCTCTGACTCTGCATCATTCCCTCTCTCTGTGGGTCTGTCTCCTCCTCATGGAAGAAGCAGGGGATGAACAGGAGGCTTAGGATCCCAGGGTGCTGCCTGCACCACGAGGAGCTGTGCCCAGAGGTGAATCAGCATTACCTGCATCTCCCTGGCCCTGCCAGGGGCTGTCCCATGGCTGGTGGTGGAGAATGTCTGGCACCTTCCCAGCTGGGCTGCCCCATTGCCCTTTGCTCAACCACCCAGATAAAGCAGCTTCCTCTTGGCAGTTGCTGTGACCTGCAGGATGGAGGAGGCTGTCCCAGGGCCATGTCTCCCTTGCCAGAGCCATGAGGCTGTTGAGTGTTCCTGGTCTGTATCTCCCTGCAGCAGGAGATGGCCAGACTCCGTACGTGGCTGCAGCCACCTCATGTCACCTGCTGAATGTGGCTGTGCTCAGGTGTTCCAGCTCTCACTCTTCCCTGCAATGTCCCCAGGATGAAGCAGGGGGACGTGCTGAGGAAGGGCTGGAAATGCAGGACATGAGCTTCCATGGAGGTGGAGAGCACCTGGGGCTCCCCCAAGCCAGGCTGTGCCCTGCCACCACAGAGTGGGTGTCCTCCCCTCAGGGGAAGCAGGTGGCCCTTGGTGCCATGCCCAGGGTCACCAGTGGTGCCTGTGTGGGCTGCATCAAAGTGTCCCCAAGGGTGAATGTGCTGGGAGCTCTCCATCTGCCTGGACACGTGGGACTGGGGGTCCTGGTTCCAGAGCAACTGAAGACTTAAAACCCATCCCTTGCTTGCTGAGCATCTGTCAGAGGCTCCACCCAACCCTGTGGTATCTCTCAGACCTCACTTTTCTTTTCCAGTTGCTTTTCCTCTGATGGCTCCATGCTTTCCCAGGAGCTGAGGGCTCCCCGTGTGCCCTTGCTGTGCCTCAGGACAAGGGCTCCGTGGTTGCTGCAGCATGGTCCAAGCCTGCTTGGTGTGCTCCAGAGTTCATAAGGGCAGCCTGGCAGCCCGGGCAGCTGCAGCAGACATGGACAAGCCGGACAAGCCCAGTCCCTCTGCCAAGAAGCACGTGCGTCTCCAGGAGAGGTGAGTGGGCCTCAGCCCTGGCTGGGGTTCTCATGGCACTGCTCATCCCCAGGGCTCCCCTAACATCCCTTCCTGCCAGCCCTCTGCCTGCCAGCATCTGGAGGCAGCCCTGGCCCCCACCCAGCCTAGGAAAAATCTCGACATAGTCCTTCAGGGGCTTCCCAGCAAAAAGGCAAAATGATCAGCTAGTTCCTTGTTCCTCAATCTCCCCATCTACTGGGGTCTCCATCTGGCTTCTGCTCAGTGTGGGGTGGTTTTAACTGATGATATGGTGGGATGTGCTGTCCTTCTGTCCCAGGGTGGCAGTAGGTCAGCCAGGGTCCCCTTTGCCTTTCAGGAGGGGCTCCAATGTATCTCTGGTGCTGGACATGAGCTCTCTAGGGAATGTGGAGCCCATCCAGGCTGTCTGCACACCACGGGACATAACACTGAAGTTTCTGAGGACATCCAGCCACGTGCTGAGGAAACAGGAGCTCCAGCAGCACGCCCAGAGCCTGGCACAGCTCCAGGAGGAGTTTTCGGTGCGACCATTCCCTGACCCTCCTCACAGCACGGGTGGCAGGGGCTGGCAGTGGTGGCACTGACGGGGTGGACACCAGGTTCTGAGTCCAGCCCCAGTGGGAGGGCAGGCACTGTGGACAAACAGGGGAGGGGTGCCCAGGTACCACCTGCTCCTTGGTGCACACATGTCCTGTTAGGGTCCCTGGAAAACCCTGTCCTGCCCTCCCATCCCTGCTCTTCTCCCAGGGCCGCCTCTCTGGAAGGAATCCTGCCACAACTGAGTAAAGGCAGGACTCACCCCAGGAGCCAGCATCTCTGGTGATGCCCCTGTGTCAGCTCTGCCCTGCTGGGCACCAGGTCTGCCACCCCAGGGGATGCAAGTGGTGACCATGGGCTTTTCCTCATGGCTGTTTTCTCCCCCTGCAGAAAATCCCACCCAACTTTGTGAGTCCGGAGGAGCTGGAAATCCCTGGACGTGCTTTCAAGGACAGATACAAAACCATTCTCCCCAGTACGTGCCACTGTGTCCCTTTGCCTCCCATTTGCATGTGTTTGCCTGTGGGTAAGGGATGACTCAGAGCAGCCCTGGCACTGGGGTGGGCATCTCTGGGTGCTGTTGCTGTTCCTGCCATGCCTGCTCCTTCTGCCCTGTTGTGCTGCAGGAGCTGGGTGCTGTGTTCTGGGGTGTGCACAGTGCTGGGGGCTACACGGGGAGCTGCTCCTGGGTGTCCTACCCAGGTGTGGAGCCTTACGTGTCCCAAGGGCATGGCCCTAAGAGTGTAATGGCTGAAGATCTTCTGGAAGGACTCAGCTGGGCTCTAGTCAGGTTCTGTGGGTATGTCCTGGGGGATCACTGCAGGTGAGTTACCCCACCTGCTCACTATGTACCTGCAGGTTTGGGCTGTGCCCAGCCAGGGGAGTGAGGCTGAAGTGGGACAAGAACAGGCCTGGGGGGTGCAGCCAGCTCTGAGCATGGCATGGAGCAGGAGGACTCAGCCTCCAGCCCCTAAGGTTGAGGCAGGGAGGATGGGCAGGATCAGTCCCTTGGGTAACACCGTGACATCTTTCAGATCCTGAGAGCCGTGTCTGCCTCAGGAGGGCTGGGAGCCAGGAGGAAGACAGCTACATAAATGCCAACTACATCACAGTGAGTGTCCTCCCAGGGCCTGCAGCCCAGGGCTCACAAGGCGTCAGGCTGCAGGGGCCACGCTGGGTCACACGTGCTGGGCCACTGTCACCTGCTCTCCTGTCACAGCTCTCCTGTGGCTGCCCTGGGGCAGCAGACTTAACTTGCCACCCCTTTTGGAGCTGGAGAGATGTGGCTCCATCTGCAAAGGGCAGATACACTGCTCCTGTTGGTGGGAGAGTCTCATGTGGAAGCTGCTCTCAGCTCCTGGGCAGATTGAGCACCCAAAAGGCTCCCTTGGAGTGGCTTCTCCATCTCCTCCTCACACACTGGCCCATGGTCTGGCAAAGCCATGGGAGGCAAGCTGTGTCAGCAGATTATTGCAGCTCAGAGATCCTCAAACCTCACATATCTTGGGATTTCCTCTCTGCTCAGGGAGCTTGTTGCAATTTCCCTGGAAGAGAGATAATGAAGATGGGACGTGGCTTATTTTTGGCACCTGTTGGGGTTCCTGTCCAGAGACTGAGAAATCCCCAGGCTCTAGGGTGTTACTTAGACAGCTTGATTTTGCATTTCCATCCCTGTGCAAACCCTTCCAGGCTGCAGTCCCTCCCAGAATGGGATCTCGTGTGAGCTGAGTGCCAGCTTTGCCCGGTGGGCAGGCTTCTGGCTGAGCAATTCATCTCACTGCAGCTCACTCCCCCTGGGACTGGCAGGGCACTGGGAAGCAGTGGTGGAGCCATGGATGCTGTGAGCGTTTGCAATGAGGGAAAGCAGGACTTGGAAAAGTAGCCCAGAAAAAGTGCCACCTGGGGTGACAGACTAACCCCTGGGAGGTGCTCAGAGGGTACCTGGTGGGGCTGGAGGGCAGTGAGGAGCTTTTCCTCTCTGATGGTGTTTGTGGCTGAGATCCACTGAGACAGCAGCAACCAGCACCTGGCAGGGACAGTCAGAGCTCCTTTGAGACAGCAGCACTGTGCCCAGAGCTGCTGGGAGCCGGGGAGGTGCAAGGGCAGTTTCACCACGGGCACCAGAGGAGCTGTGTCCTCCCGAGGCAGCCTGGCAGCGTGCAGCTGCACATCAGGTGCTTCCGGCACTCTGTCCCTACACCCTGGTGGCATCCCCTCTGTCTCTGCCCATCCCTGTGGCACACACACCTGCACACAGGTGTGCACTCTGAGCACACCTGTGCCCACACACCCCAGCTGTGCAGTTGGTATTTCCTGACCCCTTCCTTCCCCTTCCCTCTCCAAAGGTGTATTAGTGCAGGAATTTGTGGGCACATCAGAAAACTGGCATCCCAGCCTGCCTGGGAGGCACAGAAATTTGGGAGGGCTCTGCAGGTGTTTGATCACATCAACCCCATCTGGGATTGATGTTCTTCCTGTTGATGATGTTCCATGAGTTGTTTTTGAGCATGGGCATGGGGGGAAGGTGGAATTCCCAGGGTTGGCACCTCCAGGTCTCCTGAATGGAAAATCCTAGGAAAAATACATCACCTTGAGGCATGAAAATAGGGCTCTGCAAAATGCTCCTGAAAACATTCCTGTCCCTTAGCTGGACCACTGCAACTTCTTGTGAGATCAAACATTTAACAGATTGCTGGGAAGGCCTGGATTTTCAATAGCTTTGGCAATTTTATAATAAGAGAAGCATCTGGAGGCAGAGGATGCTTGGAGGTGTGAAACAGGGATTCCTGCTTGTCCTCGTGGAAATGCCCACAGTGCAGCTCCTTATGTTCATGTCAGCTTTGTCTCACCAAGGCATGCATCTGGCTGTTGGCACCCTGACAGCCTGGGGATGCTTGCAGGAACTTGGGTGCACAAGGCCAGCTGCAAGGTCTTGCTCCTGGATGATGGGACTGGCAGGATAGGGAGGATGCCTGGTGCTTCCTCAGCAGATCTATTGTCCAGGGTTGATGCTAAATTGTATCCCCATTCATCTGTTCAGCTCAGAAATAAGTTTTGTACCTTTAAAACTGGATCTGAGAGTGAGAGAGACGTTGTAGAATGTCTGAGGTGGTTGTTTCCTAAACATAAAAATAAGAGTTTTCAGCTTTGCCTCACGCAGTGCAGACAGCGAGAAAGATCTCTCCTTTGCTTTTTGTTTATTTTTTACTAGCTAAAACAAAAAAAGTTCTCCAAACTGTAGGATTTTTTTCCTTTTTCTTAAAACTGTTTAGACCTGCTCTAGACTAAGCGCCCAAAAAGGCACCAAGAACTCACACCTGTAGCCCACCAAGCCTAACCTAAGCCCAGCCTTTCCCAGCCTCAAAAAAACTAACAGCAACAGAGCGAGCCAAACTACAGCCCACGAGAGAGACTTTCTAAATTTAACATCTCTGCAAAGCAGCAAAAAATTTTGTTATTCAGTGTTGTTCATTTATTACACTGAAAAGTACTTTAACTATTAAATAAACAACTTTTTTTCCACTTTCCTCCAAAAAATTTTTTTCTGTCCTGAACCAAAAAATTTTTTTCTGTCCTGAACCAGAAAAAAAAAGCAGTCCAAATTTACTTTCTAAAAAAACTCCATCCAAAAGTTTTTTTCCCCAGATTTTTTACCCTAAACCAAAACAAATACACCTACAAAAGCATTTTAAGGACAGATTTCATAGGAAACACCCTGTGTGGCTCAGCTGCTAAACCACAGGGGAGGAAAGCATCGTGGGGGCTGGAGTGAGCTGGGGCCACCCCCCTTGCCCCAGGGTGTCCCCAGGGTCCCTGACGGGCTGTTGTGTCCCCAGGGCTTTGCAGGGCGGCCACGGGAGTACATTGCCACGCAGGGACCCATGCTGAACACCGTGACAGACTTCTGGGAGATGGTGTGGCAGGAGGAGGCTCCTCTCATCGTCATGATCACCGAGCTCCAGGAGCGCGAGGAGGTACCAGGGACCCTCCCCAGACCCAGGGGCACGGGGGGGAGCTTGGTGCTCATGGCTGAGGAGGGTTGTGCGAGGCCAAATGTGGGGTCTGTGCACCCACTTAGGGTGCTCTCAGCTCAGAGGATTCCCTGATGGGCCATAAGTGGAGGAGGAGATCCCCAGGGCTGCAGCCTTGGCCCTATCTGGCCCTATCACGTGGCTGTGTGCTTTGGGCATGCTTAACCATTAAATTAAACCTATTAAAAAATAGGATAAAGGGTTTAGGGCAACCCCCAGGGATGGGGCAGAAACAGTGGGCAGAAGTGTCCCTCTGGACCCCAGAGCTCTCCTCTGGGCTGGATCCCCTGACTGGGAGCTCCTAGCCCAGGGGAGAGCTCTGGGGAGCCAGAGGGGCACTGCTGCCTTCTGCTTCTGGGATGTGAGCCAACAGCATGTGCCTGGAGAATGAGAACTGGAAGCTCTCTTTCCTGGCCATGTCCTTGCTCCCTTCTCTCCCAGCTGGCAGCCTCCCTGTCCTGGGTCCTGCTGCATCTGGAAGCTTGCTGGGTTGAGCAGGGATGTGGATTCCTGGGGCCTGAAAGCCAGGACATGGCGTGGGAGAGGGTGCAGGGCAGCAGATGCTGGGGTAGGGATCTGTCCCTTCTTTGCTTTCCCTCTGTATCACTCCACATCCACCTTCCCCACTGCTCTACTGCCCCCAGGGTGGTGCCCCCTCCCAAGAACACTGACTCAAGCAGAGCTCAAACATCCAGTGGGTGTTTGAGCATCTCCACAGCCACAAACCTGCCTTGTTCTCCAGAAATGCATCCACTACTGGCCCGAGAAGGAGGGCACCTATGGCCCCTTCACCATCCGCGTGCAGGGGGTGAGCGACTCTGTGGAGTACGTGCTCCGGGATCTCTCCATCCAGGTGGGTCTGAGCCTCATCCTGGGGTCAGAGGGGGAGCACACTGGGGCCCAGCAGTGCCCCTGACACCCCTGGGGTCTCTCGTGATGTGGCAATGCTGTGTGACAGGAAAGAGGAGGATTCATGATTCTCAAGAGCCCCCTGCCAGAGGAGGGGTCTGCAGAGCCCCTCCTGCCTCGGCTGGGAGGGAGCAGGACCCAGCCCTGGGGTACAGGGGAGAAGGGGTCAGCTGGGCAGAGCAGCACCACCAGCCCAGTGTTTTTGCACTGTGTCACTGGGCTCTGTCCCATCTCTGTGGCCACCCCGGGCTTACACTAGCCTAAAGGATGTTGCTTGCTTTGCCTGCACTCTGGTGGCACTCTGCATCTGTTCTCATCTTCTGGGATGGGACACATCATTGTCTCTGGCCCAGGGGTCTCTCCTCATGTGTGGCAGAGGCTCAAAGAGGGGTTCAGGAGGAGAGTGACTGAGATGGGTACTGGCTGCCTGGCCTCTGCCTGAGCTGAACTCACTGTTTCACTTGGGCCATGCTCTCACATCCCCATTTCTTTGTTCTATATTGGAAAAGCTTGGAAAGGAACATCGCAACGTCAAACACATCCTCTTCCCCTCCTGGCCAGACCAGCAAACACCCGAGTCAGCCAAGCCCCTGCTGCACCTGGTGTCCAAGGTGGAGGAGGCTCTGCAGGCTGCAGCCAGCCCAGGGCCCATCGTGGTGCACTGCAGGTAAGAGCTCGCACCTCACCTGAGCCAAATCTGTGCTCCTCCTTGGGGTCTGAAAATGCCTGAGGGGAAAATCCCACATGAGTGTGAATCCTTAAGCACAGGTCCCACTGTGGTGCAGAAATCCCAGGGCACAGCCACCCCACAGCAGAGTTGTCAGTGAGCAGCTCCTGTCCTGGCAGCAGGATGGTGGCGTGAGCATGGCATTTCCTGCACCTGTGTCCAGCAGGGTGGGAGCAGGAGGGGTCTGCATTTGGGACCCAGCCACCAGCCCCACCATACACCCGCAGCTCCAGCTCTGGAAGATCCTGCTTGAGCAGGGAGATTGAACCAGGTGATCCCATGGTTGGTCCCTTTGAACCTGACCCTTTCTGTAATTCCATGATTCCTGCTCCCTGTGCCACCAAGCATAGCCTGTGGCTTGGATGTGCAGCCGTGTTTCAGGACAGCCCTCCTGCAGGAGGTGGCCTGTGCCTCTTTTCTCTCCTTGCTGAGTGAATTTAGGGCCAGTGGAGCAGAGCAGCAGATTGTCCCCATGGAATGTGCAGCATGCACTGCTGCAGGCTGAGTGCTAACCACTGCTGCTGGGGTTAGAGCCCAGCTGGGAGGGGATGGGGCTGCAGAGCCCCCTGCACTGCACAAGGATGGGCACAGACTGGTTCTGTGCTTCCAGAGCAGCCTCAGCCGGGCTGTGCAAGAACTCCTTGCCATGGCAGAGTGGCCCCAGCCCGTGGCTTTGGCTACCTGGCTAAGAAGCTTGGTCTGGCATCTGGGGCCAGGACCTCAGCATCCCTCTAGGGAGAAACCCCAGCAAACCAATCGAGGAGTGCATCCAGCTCAGCAAGGTGCAGGAGCAGGCAGCGGATGCTGTCGGTGCTCACGCAGCTGTGTCTGTCCTGCAGCGCGGGCATTGGCCGCACCGGCTGCTTCATCGCCACCAGGATCGGGTGCCAGCAGCTGCAGGACAAGGGGGAGGTGGATATCCTTGGAATCGTGTGCCATCTCCGCATAGACAGGTGGGTGTGCAGAGCAGGCAGCTCTTGGAGGGCCCTGCTGGGTGCCAAGCCTGAGAGCAGGGGTGTGGGAGGGATGTGGCAGAGATGTTGGGATGGGCACCCCAAGGGGACACGGGGATGATTTCTGATGGGAACCAAAAGGGTGGGTGGGGGATGCAGGTGTGTGGATAACAAATAATTCCCAGTGCCAGGCTGGTTCTGCTGTCACAGCTGTTGTAGCTCTGACCTGAGGACATGAGGGAGAGGAGAGGGGCTGTGAGCCTGGCAGCCATCTGCTCCTCCCTTCCAGCTCAGCCACTAAAACCAGAAACACTCCACCTGGTCACTTTTCAAGAAGTACAGGTTCAAATTAGCATCAAATCAGTTGCTAACCTCATTTTCAACAGCCCAGGATTGCTTCTGAGCCCCTCCATTCTTTGGGCTGCTCTGGTGCCTGTTTTAGGGGCACCTTGACCTGGCTGGTGAAGCAGGAGTATTTGTGCCCTGGGAGCAGGGTTGTGTGTTTGCTGAAGTGTCAGTGGGCCCTGCCTTTCCCTTGCAGAGGTGGGATGATCCAGACGAGCGAGCAGTACCAGTTCCTCCATCACACACTGGCTCTCTACGCTTCCCAGCTGCCAGAGGGGGGAGGCCGCTAGTGCAGGGCTCCCCCCGGGCTTGTGGCTCCCTGCTCTGACCTCTGCTGCACCAGCCTCGGGGACACCTTCATCAAAACCTCTCCTGCTGCTGCCAGGCCACGGAGCAGCAGCATGAGCATCCCTCGGGATGGGTAGAGCTGAGCCAGCCCACAGAGACGGTGGCTTTGGACCCTGGGGATGTGCAAGGAGAGGCGGTGCAGTGGGCGCTCGAGGTGGCCACTGCTGCTGGCGAGAGGCAGATTTCACCCACAGAAAGAAGCTTTGACTTTGGAGAGGTGCAAGACCCTGACCCAGAAGAGCAAGCTGTGCAGAGGAACTGCAGCTGGCAGATGCTGGAGTGCAGTTTGCCTTTCAGCTGCACAAAAATGTTCACCCTGTTAGACAAAGCGATGGTGGAACTGCCCTGAAATAAAGAGAGCCTCTGTCCTGGCTGTGCATCCTTTGTGGGCAGGGCTGGGCTGGCTCCAAACATGCACCATGAAGCTGTTCTTGCTAAAGAAAGACCTTTATGGCTTGTTGCAGGGTCAGCTAACAGCGTTCCACTGCTTGCTTTCCTTTCCACCTTCAGCCAACACCTTCTTAACAGCCTCGAAGTAGAATCTTAGAATTATTCAGGTTAGAAAAAGCCTCCAAGGTCATTGAGTTCAACCTCTGATCAAACCCCACTTTGCCCAGTAAACTGTAGCATGAATTGCCATATATAGTTGTTTCTTGAACACCTCCAGGGATGGTGAGTGCCCCACCTCCCTGGGCAGCCTGTGCCAGTGCCTGATCACCCTTTTAGGGAAGAAATTTTCCCCAGTATCCAACCCAAACCTCCCCTCTCCCCAGCAGGGGAGATTTCCAAGTGCAGTTTGCAAGTGATGTGTTCCCAATTGCCTTCTGTTACATTAGGGTGGGAATTTTGAATTCTTGGTGGGATTTTTTCTGAAATCATAACAAAATAATATTTGGGTTTTATTAGGTTGTCCTTTTAATTGATAAATCCAGGGGGAGAAAATAGAAGATGGAAAAACATTTTGTTGTAAAGCATGGAGATGGAAATAGTCTGTGAAATATTTTGAAGTACTATGAGGGTGTTCAAAGCTGCCCTTGGCCGATGGGCAGTGAGGGCTGGGAAGGAGGTGGGATCTGCCCATGTCATAAGCTCTGACATGACCCAGTGGGAGATCCAGGGAAAAAGGGTCAATCTTCCTGCTGAATGAGTCTGAGCTTGCCTGGGCTCCCTGAGCTTCCCCATCTCAGGGCTGTGTGCATGACCTACCCCCTGACCACTCCATGGGTCCCTAAAATGAAGCTGAATCACTGCTCAATGGTCTTCCCTGTCCACTTCCCTCCCTTGGCACTTGGAACAAATCCACTTCTTGACCCAGCAGCAGAAAAGGAGCAGATCTCCAGTAATATCCTTTCACCTACTGCATTTGGATCACCCTGGAAGAGAAATCCCCCTGTTCCTAGTGCCAGGTCAGCCCTTTTTCATACCCCAGCCTGCCCAGCCAGGTGCTTTGGTGGGGGAATTGTGCTCTCTGTGGAACTCCTGCACGATTCTTGGGCACTTAGAGAGGCTGTGGAGCTTCTGCAAGCTCCCTGCAGGTCAGTGCATGGCTCAGGACTTTGCCAGGTCAGGTAATTTGGTGTATCTCTGTTGCCTTCAATGGTGATCCTGGAGACACCCAGACAGACTTTATGCACCATCCCCCTTCTCAAGTCTTTCCTCGCCCACTGCCATCAGGCAGGAGAAACTGAAGGCTTGCAAACTGCACCTGGACAGTTTTTGTGCACTCGCTGCACAGCAGGACTCACACCATTTTCCTCATGCTTTCAGTTTGCTGTCCAGAGGAGAGCTCACAGGGCAGGCTCAGGCCAAGGGCTGCACGAGGGTCTCCCAAGGCATGCAGGAGCAGCACCAGGATCACAGCTGGGCCAGGGGTGCTGTCACATCCTCCCAGATTCCCCATCAGGTGCTGGGAGTTTTTCCAGCTCAGCTGTCTGATGCAGATTATGATCAGTTAAGCAGGTTTCCTGCCTTTTGATCTCCATTTCTACCAGCTCCATCTGTTCCACACTTACCTGGCCTCTGTGTGAGTTCTCTCCATCTCCTGTGCCCTGACTCCCCGAGTGGTGCTGGGGGCTGTGCCATTGCCTGTGTTATTGCCAAACCCCTTCTGGGCTTCCATGTCAGGGGTGCAGCAGGGTTTGATCTGCTCTGGTGTGTCCTGAGTGTCCTGAGAAACTGCCTCACCCAGTCCAGAAAGAGCACAGGAGGCAGAGGAGAGGAACCTCTCCAAAATCTCATGCTTCCCCATGCTCTGGGCTAGCATTAAGCCCCTGAGCTCAGCCAGGGGTTTCAGCAGAGCCAAGATTTCTCCAGTTCCTCACTCCCCCACTTAAACCCCAGCTGTCCTTATCCTCTCCTGGTGTTCTGTGCTTCATGGGAGGCACAGCCCAGCCAGGCAGAGCACACTGGTACTGGGGGCCTGGGTTGCAGCATCCTGAGAACCATGTCCCCAGGAGCCCAGGTCCTGCTCAGGGCTCAGGAAAAGTCCTTCTTCCACAGAATCACACAACAGTTGAGGTTGGAAAGCCATCTAGTCCCAACCCCTTCCACTACCCCAGGCTGCTCCAAGTCCAACCTGGCCCTGGACACTTATAGGGATGGGGCAGCCACAGCTCCTCTGGACAGCCCCTTTGTGCCAGAACCTCTCCACCCTCTTTGTAAAACATTTCTTTCTTACATCTAAGAAAATACATTAGGTATAAAGATACAAGATCCTGTCCTATCCACATGACTGTAATTTTGGCCTGGGGTTTTCCAGGCTGGAAATCCATTCCCTCCCCTGGCAACAACTCACTGGGATGGGAGAAACAAAACAAGGTGGCCGTGTGGCAACATCACCATTGTGGCACACACCAGCTTTGGTGGTGGCAAGTGGATCCAGAATGCTCCAAATGCACTTGCAGCTGGTGGAAAGCTTCAATGCCATCCACACAGCACTGCTTCAGCAGGTCCCTGGAAAGGCAGAGCATATGCCAAAATCCAGCATTCTGAGTAATTAATAACAGCTTTGCTCTCAGGTGAGTGATGGTAACCACAGGCTCCAACAGCACTGGACTCCAAGTAATCAGTGACCAAGCCATCACCTGGGAAAGGAGACATTTTGGGGCACACTTTGATATTTCCAGGCAGCACTGGGGTCCCAGGATCTCAAGAAGGCCCCATGGGAGCACCTGCAGCAGGTGGGAGCCCACAGAGGATGAAGCTTGGCCAGCAGCACTCACCCAGAGCCAGAGGGAGGCTTGACCTGGGGGCTGGGAGCAGCAGGAGCACGGGGGGACATGGAGGTGACAGCTCTTTATGCTGGTCCTTAGTAAGCCAGCGTTAAACTCTCAGCCAAAGGAGCACAAGGAGAGGCCACCCCTCACCCTTGTGGGCTGGCTGACCTCTGTCTCCTTAAGGAATTCAGTTGAGCAACCACATGAAAACCTCCTGGGAATGTCAAACATGCTCATCTGGAGCACCTGGGGTGGTGCCAGCTCTTGCACAGGACTCTGCCCAGTCCCCAGCTCCTGGCAGGGACACCCTGGGGTGACACCATGGGGGACAATGCTGCAAGGCTGCAGCCACGGGGACCAGATGTGGTGTGTGCACCCCTGCATGTGCCACCACGGACCCTCTGCAGCGAGTAGAGCTTGGGACTCTGGTGCAAACCAGTGGGAAACAGCCAAATGGCCCCAAACATGTCAGGGCTGGCTCCCCTTGATGGGAATAAGGGAAATAGCATGGGTGGAGTGGGGATAGTGTAGGAAAATAACCTTTTCTGCTCATTTGTTCAGTGTGGGGATGGTCAACAACTGAGCTGTTGTGCCTGCTCTGAGGGGTGGGTTGGTTTGAGCACTGGAGGGGCAGTTTCTGTGGCAGGGACTGTAGGAACATCCCTACAATCCAGGGGCAATCTCCAACAGCTTCAATGCTACAGGAATGCTGGGGGGAAAGCTCCAAATGGGTGTAGGGACATTCTTTGGGCTGGAATGTTTATTAAAAATCTGTTTTCCCCCTGTATTTGTGGGGCCCAACCTCGAATGCTACGGTTTTGGGCACCTCATGAAAAGAAAGACATCTCAAGTGCTGGAGCATGTCCAGGAAGGGGAATGGAACTGGGAAAGGGGCTCAGCCTGGAGAAAAGGAGGCTCAGGGGGGATTTTCTGGCTCTGCACAGAAAGGGATAGTGAGGGTGGGTTGGGCTCTGCTCCCAGGGAACAAGGGACAGGATGAGAGAGAACAGCCTCAAGTTGCACTGGGGGCAGTTTAGATTGGATATTAGGAAATATTTCTTCACCAAAAATGGTGGCCAGGCCCTGGCACAGGCCCCTACCAGTGGTGGAGTCACCATCCCTGCAGGACGGTGCCTTGGGACATGGTTCAGTGGTGACCATGGCAGTGCTGGGATAATGGTTGGACTCGATGATATTAGAGATGTTTTCCAACCTGAACAATCCTCTGATTCTATTAAAAAAAAATCTTCAAGCAGAAATTACATGCAAGATTTGGGGGATGATGAATTTTTCATTGGTATGAGGAGTTATGATGGGGTGACTACAGAAAATAATGATATTTCTGCTTCCTCAGGCCTCCCTTCGAGAGCACAGGGATCCTGAGCAGGCTGCAGCAGCTTGGAAAGCAAAATGCTTTCTGTCTCTGAAAACAAAGGCAGCTTCCCGTGACTTACAGCACATGAGGGAAACTTCCCCACCATTAATTTCTGGGGGCTGAGATACCCCCTGTGAGGTGAATCAGACCCCAACCCAGTTTCCCTATTTCCTGTGCACACACATTTATCTCAGGCAGCCCCAGCAGTGGATTCACTTCTTTGTCTCTCACGAGAGCACCAGCAACCTTTACAAACAGGCTTTCCCCAGCAACTGCTGCAATAAAGGACCTGGTGTATGGGAATTGCAAACAGCCTGATGTGCCAGTGCTGCCTTTAGGACTGCCTCAAATCCCAAAAGGATGGAACCGAGCCCTGTTGGCATGGCACAGCCAGGCAGCCCCTGCCCTGACCGCCCAGCATGGCAGAGCCAGGGCACAGCCAGCACACCCCTGGAGCAGCTCTGCACCCCCCAGCCCAGCAGAGCTGAGCAGGGGCAAAGCAAGAGGGTTTTGAGGCTGCAGGGCCCAACCTGATGGCTGAAGGCTGCTGTAGCAGCAGGCTGGGTAGAGGTCTCACACAGGAACATCCTTTGAGGAAGCTGTGCCTTTGGGTTGTGTCTTGTTCTCCAGATGGGAATTGTCAGCTTTCTGTGACACCCCCTACACCCCACTGCCACCCTGGCTGCTGGCCCCAGCACTCCTGCACACCCCTGTACACTCTGAAAGCCCAGTTCCCCTGCACTGGTCACACCCTGCACCCTCAAGTACCCCAGGACCTCTGCAACCCCAGCACCACCGTGCTCTTCATTTCCCTCACACAGCACTGCCCACACTGCCTGCACCCCTCAAACACCTACACCCCCAGCACCCCCAGCATCCCTGCAGCCTGCACCTGAACCATCCCTGCCCCTGCACCCACTGCCCCCTGCACCTGAACCATCCCTGCATCCACTGCCCCCTGCACCTGAACAATCCCTGCACCTGAGCCCTTCCT
>VZTB01009280.1:0-16813 GCA_013397245.1 Thryothorus ludovicianus
TGCCCTAAACCAGGACAATAGTGTTAGTAAAGATCTGAATACATTCAACTGCTGTCTTTAAATTCTTATGCAGGGTGTAGGTCTCAAGGTGTTGGTTATGGGGAGCTGCAGGAGTGGCATATGAGGCAGGTGGCCAGGGGCTGTCCTGTGTCAAACAGGCTCCAAAACAGACCCGCCACAGGACATAGCTGAGCCCATTCACCATATGCATGGAATCTCTGTGAAAAGCTATTTAAGAGCAAAGAACAGCCCAGGGAGGGAGGAGAGGGAACAAAAAACAGAGAAACAGAGGGAATGCCAAGGCCAGAAGAGAATGATGATGAGGAGTTCCAGGGCAGGGAATATATCCACACTGTAGCCCATGAAGGACCCCATACTGAAGCAGAGGGACATTTCCTAAAGGAACCATGTTCCAAGGAGGACTCCCAATAAAGAGTTTTCCCAGAGGACTATAGCCCTGAAAAGGACCTGTGCTGGAACAGGGGAAAAGTGTGAGAAGAAGTGACATAGACTAAGTGTTTTGGATTGACCTCCAACCTTCCATTCTCCACCCCCCACCCCCACCACACTGCATTCCTTGGGGCTAGCAAGCAGGGGTGTAGAGGAGTCTGCAGTTAATGAGTGAAATTGAGCCTGGGAAATGGGGGAAGAAAGCTGTTTTGGTGTTTGTCTTTTTGTTTCCTACTAACTGTGCCTATTTTAAACAGCAACAGATTTTCTGCCAGGACAAAACCTCATAAGCAATCTTCCTGTCGTTCTCTTGACTTGTGAACTTCCTCATCCTGTTTCTCCCACACACACACACTCCAGTCCTGCTGGATGATGTACTAAGTGAGCAATTGAGTGGGCATTTGGTTGTTAGCCAAGGCTAATCCACCACAATTTTATACTATTTATTTCAATCAAAATCTCCTCATCTAATAAGATAGGAATTAGAGGAATCCAAACAAAAAGGTTGTTTTATGCTAGAATTATAGTACTTCACCATCAGTGTGCTGTAATCCCCAGAAAGTTTCACTGACAAGTGTGAGAAAGTTGCATGTCTACCAAAGCAGAGAAACTTAAAATCTCCAAGTGATCCCCTTTAAAAAGTATTTACTTATGCTATAGGAGTGCCTATGAGTAAGAATCAGGGGGAAGGCTCACAAGGAAGATATCCTGGTGGGAGTCTGGTATAGAACACCCAACCAGGATGAAGAGGCAGATGAACTATTCTATAAGTGGCTCTGATATTTCACGATCGTCAGCCCTTATTCTTGTGGGAGACTTAAACTTGCCAGATGTCTGCTGGAAACTCACCACAGCAGAGAGGAGGCAGTCTAGGAGGTTCTTGGAGTATGTGGAAGAGAACTTCCTGACAGCCCTGGTAAGTGAGCATGATACCAAAAGGGTTAATTCAATTTTTACTGTGCCTGTGAACTTTTAGTGGAAAAATAAGGCATGCAAAAACTGCTTTCCCAGCAAGGACAATTGGAAGATAAGAAGACAATATCTGGATCAAGAATGTAGTGACAGACAAAACAAGGACTGATACTGGGAATGTAGGGTGGGTTTTATGGTAATGGGTAAATTGTAATATGCATGTAGCAACTGTATATAAGCAACACTCTTGTAAAATCATGTTTGCATAGGGTTAGGAGTATCCCATGTGGAACCTCAGGCCTGAATAAATAATGCCCTCTTTAACACCACATTAGTGTTAAGGAGTCCTATTCTGATATTTCGGAAGATTTGGTGACAAGTCTACCAGGGGTGGGGGCCCACTAGACCTGCTGTTTACAAACAGAGATGGGTTGCTGGGAAATGTGGTGGTCAGAGGCTGTCTTGAGCACAGCGATCACAATATGAGAGAGTTTTCAATACTTGGTTAAGTAAGGAGGGGTGTCAACAAAACCTCTACCCTGGACTTCTGGAGGGCAGACTTTGGCCTGTTCAGGACACTGTTTTAAAAAAGTCTCCTGGTGAACAGTCCTTAATAACAAAGGGGTCCAAGAAGGCTGGGTATACCTTAAGAAGGAAATCTTAAAGGCTCAGGAGCAGTCTGTCCCTATGTTCCAAAAGACGAGCTGTTGGGGAAGAAGACCGGCCTTGCTGAACAGGGATCTTTCATGGGAACTCAGGGAAGAAAGAAGGTTTATGGCCTTTGGAAGAAGAGGCAGGCAACTCAGGAAGAATACAAGGATATCATTAGGTTACACAGAGAGAAAATAAGAAAGGCAAAAGCTCAACCAGAACTCAGTCTGGGTACTGCTGTGAAAGATAATTAAAAGAGTTTTTATAAATACATTAACAACAAAAAGAGCACCAAGGAAAATCTCCATCCTTTATTGTACATGAAGGGGAATATAGTCACCAAGGATGAGGAAAAGGCTGAGGTACTTAACACCTTTTTTGCCTTAGTCTTCAACAGTAAAACTGTTTATCCTCAGGGCAACTGGCACCCTGACCTGGTAGACAGGGATGGTGAGCAGAATGGACCCCCAGTAATCCAGGAGGAAGCAGTTAGCAACCTGCTGATCCACTTAAGACCATTTTAAGTCTATGGGGACTGGATGGAATTCATCTGAGTGTGCTGAAGGAGCTGTCAGAAGAGCTTGCCAAGCCAATGTCCATCATTTATCATCAGTCCTGGCTCACTGGGGAGGTTCCAGATGACTGGAGGTTGACCAATGTGGTGCCCATCCTCAAGAAGGGTTGGAAGAAGGATCTGGGGGACTACAGGCCTGTCACCCTGACCTCAGTGTCTGGCAAGGTTATGGAACAAATCATCTTGAGTGCAATCACATGGCGTATAGAGGACAACCAAGGGATCAGACTTAGCCAGGATGGGTTTAGAAAAGGCACGTCCTGCCTGACCAACCTGATTTCCTTTTATGACCAGGTGACCCACCTAATGGATGAGAAGAAGTCTGTGGCTGTTGTCTACCTGGACTCCAGCAAAGTCTTTGATACTGTCTCCCACAGCATACTCCTGGGAAAGCTGGCAGCCCATGGCTTGGACAGGTACACTCTTCACTGGGTTAAAAACTGTCTGGGTGTCCAGGCCCGGAGTGAGTGTAATGGTAAATGGCATCACATGTGGTTGGCGGCCAGTCACTAGTGGGGTTCCCCAGGGCTCAGTATTGGTATCAGTCCTGTTTAATATCTTTATTGATGATCTGGAAGAGCAGATCAAGTGCACTCTCAGTAAGTTCACAGACTTCACCCAAGTTAGGGTGGGAGTGTTGATCTGAAGAAGGGTAGGAAGACTCTGCAGAAGGATCTGGACAGGCTGGATTGATGGGCCGAGGCCAATGGTATGAGATTCAACAAGACCAAGTGTTGCGTCCTGCACTCAGGCCACAAGAATCTCATGCAGTTCTACAGTCTTGAGGAAGCGTCTGAAAAGTTTCCCAGCACAAAAAAGGACCTGGGAATGCTGGTTGACAACAGCTGAACATGAGCCAGTATGTGCCCAGGTGGTCAAGAAAGCCAATGCCATCCTGGACTGTATCAACAATAGTGTGGACAGCAGGACCAGGGAAGTACTTGGCATTGGTGAGGCCACACCTTGACTGCTGTGTTCAGTTCTGTGCCCTTCATGACAAGGACATTGAGATGCTGGAGCAAGTCCAGAGAAGGGCAACAGAGCTGATGAAGGGTCTGGAGCACGTCTGATGATGAGAGGCTGAGGGAGCTTAACCTGGAGAAAAGGAGGCTCAGGGGTGACCTTATCACTCTCTACAACTACCTAAAAGGAGGTTATAGCCAGATGGGGGTCAGTCTCTTCTCCCAGGCAACTAGTGACAGGACATGAGGACATAGTCTTAATTGCATCAGGCAAGGTTCAGGTTGGACATCAGGAAGAATTTATTGTTAGGCATTAGAATGGAATGCTCAGGGATGTGGTGGAATTACCATCCGTGGAGGTGTTCAAGAAACAACTGGACGTGGCACTTAATGCCATGGTCTAGTTGACAAGGTGGTGATCGCTTGAAGGTTGGACTCAATGATCTTAAAGGTTTTTTCCAACCTAAATGATTCTATGATTCTGTATGAAAGTGAAATTTAGGTTTGAATTTTTAACTGCTTACAGCTGAAAACAAGTTCTTTAAAGTTAGTCCACAGAAGAATAAAAATATGACAACTAATCTAAACCAAATTCTATACTAACATATTATTCTGTAGTAACATATACTAACCTACTGACAAGAAAAGAATCACTTCATCTGTGCTGTAAGCAGACTGTGATCAGCAAGAGTGAACTGTGTTTGCTCAGTATGGAATAGAGAAAGCTTTTGTTGGGAGACTTTATAGTAGCCTTCCAATACCTCCAAGGAGGTCATCAGCAAACTCAGCCAGACTCTTCACAGTGGTCTATAGTCAGAAGAGGAAAAACAATAGGCAGATACTGTAATAAGAGCTGCTCCAAGTGAATATATAACAGCAGCTGAGCATCAGAACAGGCTGCTCAGAATTGCTCTGCAGTCTTCAGCCTTGGAGACCTGAAATCAGACTTGATAAATCCACGATCAACCCGATCTGATTCAAACTATCCTTCCTTTAAGCAGGAGGTTGTACTAGAGATGGTCTCTTCTAACCTGAATTACCCTACAATCCTATGAACAAGCTTCAAGTCTTAGGTCTGCTATGATTCCTCAAACTACCTAGATGAAGCAATAATAAATTAAATGTTGACAGCAGTCACAATACAGTTAGATAGGACCAGATATTTGACATATGGACAAAGATCCAGGAGACATGAGCAAGGATTCAAACATGGTTGTATTTTGTCTGAATAACTTCATTCTTTGAATTGTGTACCACTAACATATTGAGTAAGATGTGAAATGTGATATACACCATACAGAAATATGCTAAATTAAAAACAAGACAACAATGGCTAAAGGACTGTACAGGACACCAGCCAGTGATGGCAGAATTCTAAAACTCAAAGCCTTAAGTACAATCTAGCCATGTTTCTAGCACATCTCATCTGAAGAGAGAAGACACTGCTCCTTTCAAGTTGCTATAGTGGTTGAGTAGGCTTACCATGAACTATCACTGCCAGAAGAATAACATATCAGCCTAGCTCCACCCCCCAAAAAAAACCAGTTGGTATAAAACATGACTTAAATTAATCTCTTTAGTCTCCTAAAGGTAAGTGAAATAACTGTATCTCAGACCTTTAAAGTTAGAACTGGTTGTTCTCCTCAGTTCTGTCACCATTTCTTATCACAAAACATTTCAGAGATTTTCATATCATTTTGCAAGCATAGATAATTAGGTCTCTCTTAGAGGGCTGCAAGCAATACACTTATTACTGTGGAATGCTATCAGGTTCTTTATAGTATTAAAAATATAGGAATACTATCTGAACAATGGCTGGGAAAAGAAAAAATATGATGAATAATGTTACTGTATCACCAACAGTCAGAATGAGGTTTTAACATGTTAAAGGAGTAATAAATAATGACAGCATCTAAAACTAATAAATGCTGTACATAAAAATAAAAGTAATACCTGGAATAATAAAGTTTAAACCAACTAATTTGAAATTTCAATTTTAAGCTGAAGAAATAATTTTTTCAACAAAAGTTAAAGGAAAATGATCTTACCTTGTCTAGTCTTTTTTGACAGCTTTCTTCATGTTTTACCAGGAGTTCAATACAATGAGAGAGTGTAGCAAGGATTCCAGCAGTAGTTGCCTTGAAAGTTATAGCTTCTCCTTTAAAGTCTATGCCATTAATTCCTTTGGGCGTCACATATGGAAACACTAAAACCAAACATGAATTACTGATTGATAACTGCCTTTAACTCAAACAAGCATTTTTCATGCATGCTTTATATTATCATTTTTTTTAGAAAATAGACTGGTTAGAAATTTAATTCAAAAATAAAAAACAGAAGTGTTAATACTTTTCAGCTATTCACTGGATAAAAAAAGAGATTTAAAAAGAAAAACACATCCCTTCAGCTTCATCTTGCTATACTGTATTTCAAGTCTGCTTGTAATGCTGTATTACTCTGCAAATCATGGGTGGAGGGAGTGGGAATACTTTGTAACAATAGCAGTTTGACAGCTTGAAGTGAGGCCTAATTAATACATAATATTTTTTGTCACTAAACTAATTTTAAATAAAAGAGAAATGCTTTGGTACACAACCCATTTATTTATACCTACTGTTGTTGATATTCTGTGGATAGCAATAGTATCAATATAATTAGTTTTTCTCTAAAAACAACCTCATAATTCCAGCAGTATATTGGTGAATATTCTTCCTCCATTCAAAACATTAAAATCCAACACAAATCTCACTGTGTTTTATATTAAAATTTTCTTTCAGTCTCTGTACCATTTCCATCTGTGTAGTTTCAGTACAAAACCACTTTCCATCTTCAAAGAGGTTCCCTTAAGTACCACTTACTGCTCTTATTCTTCCATAATTTAAACCCAAATACACTCATTTTCGTGAGCAGATGAATGGTAACACTTCCTGATCAAGATTCTACATTCTTAGATTCTAAAATCCCAGTGGGTAAATATGCATCAGCCAGGGTCTCCCTTGGTGCTTTATACAAATGACCATTGTTTCAGTTATCAGATTTTCTAATTGGAAAGTAAGCAATAAATTTGAATACCTTCATATTGCTCTTTTTAACTTTCACTCAAAGATCCAAGAGAACTGTACTAGTTTAAAACCAAGCTAGAAAATTAAATCCACTCAAGATGCTCCCTTTTCCCCCTGCCTCTTCCAATAATGGAGGAACACTAGGAGAGATTAAAAGTTGGAATCACAACTTACTGAAAAATTGCAATACCCACACAATATTAATAAAAGAATGTACAAAAGAGAGAGAGAGTTTTACCCACAAAAGGGCACTCACGACCAAACAAACAAAAACATCTCCCAAAGATGGCACCTGGTGTGGTTTCCCAGACAAAGGCAGAATCGTGACTGGCCCTGGACTAGGGCAACGTGGTATTTGGAAAAACAAAAAGATATATTGGGAGGCTCTCATAGCTTAACTTTTTCCCCCTAGTCCAAAAACAATATAAAGCAGGGACAAAAAGAAAGTTAGAAAGTTAGTTCATCCAAATGAGGAGTTGTGCTGCTGAAATGCAACCTGGCACAGCTTGGTCCCCACTGCAGGAGCTCTCTCTCCAGGGTGGTGACAGCAGTGATGTGGGTACAGGGGCTCACTCTCTGGTGCAGTGGAGGAGTGGCAGCAGCAACAGCAGTCCCAGTCCCACATCCTCTCCAGAGTGAGCTCAGAAAAAAAAAAAAAAAAGAAAACTTCCTATTTCCAGCCTTGGGTTTTTCCCTTCCAAAACCACACCTGCCAGCAGTGACATGGGTGATATTGAATAGAGAGCATAAAAAACTCCACCCCCTTGTTTCTGTACCCAAGATATTATCCATTCCTTATTCTATACCATTAATATCATGCCCAGATTTTGTACCTTTCAACTATATACGTATATATACATCTGACTATGCACAAGCATAGGTATTATTTCAGTAGTCACTGAAAATACCCTCAAGATGTTTGTTGAATTCTTTTAGTCCATGACTGGTGTAACTGGATCAGTTCATACTCATTGTCCATGGTATTTATGACATACAGTGTCAAAGCTATTTAACAACCCATATTACAAATGCAATTCAACATTACAGACTGTTCTCACCCAAATATCAAATCACCTTGAGGTACACATCATGTTTCCCTGTCCCTCTGCATCTCCTACCAAGTGCACCCAGGTCCTTGAGCAAAAAGAATCCCATGCCCATAGGTTTGCTTTTGCTGGAAACAGGACTAATCCAAGCTGTCTTCCCTAACACATTCCTCATATGTACCATGGGGACTTCATCCCCTTCTACAGTATGCAAAGGTTCTGATTGGGCAGAGCCAGCTTGATTGGTGGAGCCTCTAGTGTTAACTAACCAGGTGCCCTTCTCTAAATGTAGATCCCAATGTCTGAAGGTCACAGTGCCCATTGCTTTCAATGTTTTTTAACAGGCCATTGCGTTGCTCTATCTTTCCAGAGGATGGTGCATGATAGGGAATGTGATACACCCACTCAATACTGTGCTCTCCAGCCCAGGTGTCTATGAGGCTATTTTTGAAATGAGTCCTGTTGTCTGACTCAAATCTTTCTGGGGTGCCATGTGGCCACAGGACTTGCTTCTGAAGGCCCAAGATGGTGTTCTGGGCAGTGATGTGAAGCACAGGGTACGTCTCCAGGCATCTCATGGTTGTTTCCACCACTGCAAGCACATAGCACTTGCCTTGGCAGGTTTGTGGGAGTGTGATGTAATCAATCTGCCAGGCCTCCCTATATTTATATTTCAGCTGTTATGCCCCATATCACAGAGGCTTTACCAACTTGGCCTGTTTGATTGCAGTGCATGTTTCACACCTAAGGATAACCTGGGAGATGGTGTTCTTGGTCGAGTTCACCCCTCAGTCACGAGCCCATTCATATGTTGCATCTCTTCCTTAATGACCTGAGGTGTTGTGGGTCCATCAAGTCAGAAATAATTCACCCTTATGTTACCAGTCCNCAGCTGTTATGCCCCATATCACAGAGGCTTTACCAACTTGGCCTGTTTGATTGCAGTGCATGTTTCACACCTAAGGATAACCTGGGAGATGGTGTTCTTGGTCGAGTTCACCCCTCAGTCACGAGCCCATTCATATGTTGCATCTCTTCCTTAATGACCTGAGGTGTTGTGGGTCCATCAAGTCAGAAATAATTCACCCTTATGTTACCAGTCCAGATCTACCTGAGACACTTTAATCTTGGCAGCGTGATTCGCCTGTCTGTTGTTGCAATGCTTTTCAGTAGCCCAACGCTTGTGTATGTGTCCATCTACATGATGGACTTTTAGAGCCAACTTTTCTGTTGCAGACAGGTAGATAAATTATAAAAAAAAGGCCTCATAAAATCAGGCCTTGCTCTCCTAAATCAATAGCTAGCTTGTCACTTCTTCTAAGTGCAGTTAAGTGGCTTGCAAGTTCCTATGTGAAAACAATCTTAAGAATGAAAACAATTAACACAACAAGCTATTCTGGTAAGAGAACCATTTGCACCTGCAATAAACAAGAAATCTGTCTCATGGGAATTTGAATAAAATATGCAAATTAACCAATAGAGAGATTTGATGGACAAGCAAAATACCTTTCACTAACTAATAGAATAACTGGCAAGAAAACTATTAACCAATTAAAGTTGCACACGAGGTCTGTAAAAACTGTATAAAATAAGTTGTGTGAATAAATAAGATTGGCTTTTTCCTGCATGAAGAAAACAGAGTCTCAGTTGTTTTATTACAATACTTCTCTACCTGAGTAGTGATGTCTTGTCACACTTTGGCATCCCAGATGTGTTTACTTCTTCGCTGCCAATTGGTCTTTTTCCATTGCTCCAGCCACCCCCACAGAACATTTGCTACCATCCACAAGTCAGTGTAGAGGTAAAGTGTTGGCCATTTCTCTTGCTCAGCGATATCTAAAGCCAGCTGGACAGCTTTCAGCTCTGCAACCTGACTTGATTCACCTTGTTCCTTGGTAGCTTCTGACANACAGAGTCTCAGTTGTTTTATTACAATACTTCTCTACCTGAGTAGTGATGTCTTGTCACACTTTGGCATCCCAGATGTGTTTACTTCTTCGCTGCCAATTGGTCTTTTTCCATTGCTCCAGCCACCCCCACAGAACATTTGCTACCATCCACAAGTCAGTGTAGAGGTAAAGTGTTGGCCATTTCTCTTGCTCAGCGATATCTAAAGCCAGCTGGACAGCTTTCAGCTCTGCAACCTGACTTGATTCACCTTGTTCCTTGGTAGCTTCTGACACTCACCACATAGGACTCGATACATCAGCTTTCCATTTTCAATTTGTCCCTACAATTCGGCAGGAACTATCAGTAAAGAGACCATGTCACTTTTCATTTTCTGGTACCTGATTATATGATGGGGCCTCCTCAGCACAAGTCACCTACTCCTCTTCCTCTTCTGATGATAGTCCAAAATTTTCTCCTTTGTGCCAACTCATGATCTTCAAGATCCCTGGGTGATTGAGGTTTTCTATTCAAGCTCCCTATGTGATCAGCACGACCCACTTACTCCATGTAGCATCAGTGGCATGATATGTGGAAGGGACTTTCCCTTTGAACATCCAGCCCAACACTGGTAATTGTGGTGCCAGGAGGAGCTGTGCTTTGGTGCCAATTACTTCTGAAGCAGCTCGAACCCCTTCATAAACTGCCAGGATCTCTTTTTTAGTTGGGGTGTAGCAGGTCTTGGATCATTTGTTTCCATTACTCCAGAACCCCAGAAGTCATCTTCAAGTGTCCCAAGGTATTTTCTGCCAGAGGCTCTGGGAAGGACCATTGCCCCTGACTGCAATGTAGGGCATGTTTTTTACATCCTGTCTTGTCCTGACTGGCCTAAGGGCTATTGCATGAACAATCTGCTGTTTAATTTGTTCAAAAGCTTGTTCTTGTTCAGGGCCCCATTTGAAATCCTTCTTCTAGGTCAAATAATAGAGAGGGCTTACAATCTGACTGTACTCTGGAATATGCATGCTCCAAAAATCCACAAAACCTAGGAAAGCCCGTGTTTCCTTCTCGCTGGTCACTGAGGACATGGCTGCTATTTTGTTGACTACATCCACTGGAAACTGATTACATCCATCTTTCTATTTTACTCCTCAAAACTGAATTTCCTGGTCAAGTCTCTTGACCTTTGTTTTATGGCAAAAATATTTTTCAGGAGGATTTGGATTATCTTCTCCCCTATCTCAAAATTTTCCTCTGCTGTGTTCCCCCATATGATGATGTCATCAATGTACTGCAGGTGTTCTGGAGCCTCACCCTTTTCCAGTGCAGTCTGGATCAGTCCATGGCAGATGGTGGGGCTGTGTTTCCACCCCTGGGGCAGTCGGTTCCAGGTGTACTGCATACCCCTCCAGGTGAAATCAAACTGTGGCCTTCACTGTGCTGCTAAAGAGAAAAACCCATTATCAATGTCAGTGGTGGCATGACTTTGCTGCCTTGGACTCCAGTTTTTACTGAAGTTCCTGCATGTCCTGCACAGCAGCACTCAGTGGTGGTGTGACTTTGTTCAGGCCATGATAGTCCACTGTCAGCCTCCACTCTCCATTGGACTTATGCATTGGCCATATAGAACCATGAAACGGTGAATGAGTCTTGCCACTCTCTGGCTCTCCGGTTCATGAATCATCTCATGGATAGGGGTCACGGAGTCCCAGTTGTCGCAGTATTGTTGACAGTGCACTGTTGTGGTAAAGATTGGTACCTGTTGTTCTTCAACACTTAGCAGTTCCAGAGCAGAAGGGTCCTCTGATAGACCAGGCAGGGTATTAAACTGTCTAATTCTGTCTAATTTCTTCTGTCTCTACAGTAGCTATCCCAAAGCCCAACGATACCCTTTTGGGTCCTTGAAATAGCCTCTCTTGATCACTAAAATTAATCCTTAGCCGAACAAGTGCTTTATATGATTGAAAAAAAAAATCTACTCATATTTTTAGTTCCCTGGAAGTATACTATAACTCCTTCCAATTCCTTTCCTCCTAACAGTTTTGGCAGTAATCTAGAAAGAAAAATACAGCAAGGAAACATGCAACACATGGGTAACTAGAGCCAGATAAAAGAAAACAGAAGACAGAAAAGGCTTATTTTGCACATATATTTTTGAGATTATTGAAAAAAGCATTTACAATTTTAAAAATGCTTTTCCTAAGTACTTCTTTTGGAGATTCCATCAGATTTGCAACTGTACTGCTTCAAAATTTTGTGAACCATAGTCTAACAAATACTGAATTGTCAACCATTATAGAATGTCAATATGGAAATAATTTCATCCAGGAAACAAGAGAAAGTATAAGAAGAATGCAAATAGATTTTTTAAATGCATATACAACTTCTGGCAGGCCAGATGTATCAGATTTCTAAAAAAGCAAGACTTGCATGAAGAATTCACATTTAGTGAATGGATGCAGTGAGTACAATGACTAGAACCAGATCTTTTAAGATAAGATTAAAAATCAGAATCCTGTTCAGCATAACACTGAAAAATACAGTTTTAAAAAGTGTTAAAATTAGGATGAGTAAGATTCAGTAACAATGTTGACTTAATCATCACATAGACATAGAAGTTAGAAAAACCATAATGGGGCACATCTAACTGGAAAAGCATTGTGCTTCACCACACTCCTAAAGCAGATAATACTTGCAAAACTGCAATTGTCTGCTACAAATCTCAGTTCCCAGTATACAAATGATGCAGCTGTTTCAACAGATTTTTGTAGTGGAAATAGCTTTGGACACAAATAGGAAATTCCAGCTTGACAGTCTTGCATTAATATTTGTGTGAATTAAGAATAACTCATAATTCCTTAACTGCTTTTCATGATTATCTTAACATGAATAAGAATGTCCTGTCACATACATTCAAATAACTATTCTTGTCATTTCCTGCTTAGAAAAGAACATAAATACCCATCTTGTATCAGTCTTATCATACCATTCATACAGTGAAAAAGTTGACACACTTACATTTTTCCTTACTGCTGTTATTGTTATGTAAAAAATCCCCATCAGAACGCATCGCAGGGAAATCATCTTCATCATCTTCTACCACTAAATGTGAGAAAGTGTGTGTTATGGGAGTGAGAAAGCTTTCCCAAGTCTTTAGTGTGCAAAAAAGAATTAAGAGCATCTTCATGGCTAAGCAGCATTTAAGATTTTTTTCCTATAACAGTCATGACACACACCTTCCCTTCTTTATTTTTTGACCACTATGAACATTACCTTCAGAAACTATCAGGAGACTAACATTTGCTCAGTATTGAAATTTAGTATTTGATTTGATGGCAAGAACATTATCTTGGTGTTACAACTGGATAAGCAAGGAGCCACAATTGAGCAACTATCTACTCTTTTACACTAGAAAGTTCTCAAAGAAGTGGAATGGTACTTATCTATTGTTTTATTACTATCAAAAGTTTCAGGCTACCAGAACAAACATGGGAATGAATATTAATACCTCATAAGAGTGCATGAATATGACAAGCTGTGCTCTGGGAAGAATAGTTCAGAGAGATGTAGACATCCACACCTGAGTCTACTAGGACTTCCAGTGTGCACTCAGTGCTCTAGCTACAGCCAATACATCTCAGGAGCATTCATTATGGCAGAACTTTTGCCTTTTTTAACGAATGGATTGTTCCTATGAAAACTAATAATCTATTGCTTTTCAAAATAAAGAGAAGAGACTGGTTTTGGCTGGAATAGAGTTGCATTTTCTTCTCAGCAGCTGGTACAGTGCTGTGTTTTGGATTCTGTATGAGAATAATGTTGATAACACACTGATGTTTTGGTTGTTGCTAAGTAGTGCTTACTCAAAGCAAGGACTTTTCAATGTCTCGTGCTCTGCCAGTGAGGAGCTGCACCAAAGTCTGGGAGGAAGCGTAGGCAGGACAGGGGACTTGAATCGGCCAAAGGGATATTCCATACCATAGAATGTCATGCCCAGTATATAAACTGGGGAGAGTTACCTGGAAGAGGGGGCTGATCAAAGCTTGTGAACAGGCTGGGCATCGGTCAGCGGGTAGTGAGCAACTGTATTGTGCATCACCTGTCNGTGCTGTGTTTTGGATTCTGTATGAGAATAATGTTGATAACACACTGATGTTTTGGTTGTTGCTAAGTAGTGCTTACTCAAAGCAAGGACTTTTCAATGTCTCGTGCTCTGCCAGTGAGGAGCTGCACCAAAGTCTGGGAGGAAGCGTAGGCAGGACAGGTGACTTGAATCGGCCAAAGGGATATTCCATACCATAGAATGTCATGCCCAGTATATAAACTGGGGAGAGTTACCTGGAAGAGGGGGCTGATCAAAGCTTGTGAACAGGCTGGGCATCGGTCAGCGGGTAGTGAGCAACTGTATTGTGCATCACCTGTCTTTCTTGGGTTATATCTCCCTCTGTCCCTCTCCTTATTACAGTTATTATCTTTTACTTTGTTTCAAATAAATTGTTCTTATCTCAACCCATGAGTTCTATTTTCTTTCCTGATTCTCTTCCCCATCCCATTGGGAAAGAAGGGGAAGTGAGCAAGCAGATACATGGTACTTGGTTGCCAGTTGGGGTTAAACCATGACAGAGACACAGCAGTAAACAAACTTGAATTCATGTTATGGGGTAAACAATTATTATTATATAACATCAAATGCTTAAAAGATCATTTATACAATTGACAGTTAGAGGTCAATATTTAAGTTAAGAAGATTTTTATGGGAATCCAACTTCTGAAGTAAAAATAGCAGTGTATGCAAAAATATTTAAAATTGATCTCATTACTAAAGACTAAATTTAATATACATATTTCATTTATGTGATATCAAATGCTATAGTAATTATTTCAAGGGCTATTACTGTGTAAAAAGCTAAATTATGTGGAGATAACAGTTCTCAATTATAGTTTTACCTTTATCCCTCTGGAGTTCATCTTTGGAAACTGCATCTGCACAGGCATCAAAGTATTTCTGTAAAGTATCAACTTGTCTACACAAGATGTCTCTAAAGGTTTCCATTTCTGCAAGCTTCTCACGTAAGCTATGGCCCTTCTGAAAATACAAACAAAAAAAGGCTCAAGTGCCTCTATAGGCTCAGCAATAGTTCAATGCAAAAAAAACGATTTCTGCAATTATGAAGAACTAATTCCTAAAACACACCAAAGAAATTTCAAATATCAGCAGCTATGAAATGCTTGTAATGCTAGAAGAACATAAGAAACTGTATAAAAGTGTTTCTTACTCATTTTGTCCACTGGTCTCAATTTTTCATCTTGATTTCATCTCCTACTTTAGAGCATTCAATAAAAGTTTATTAAAAACACAATCTTACATACTATGAGGTTTACACCTATTTACCAGAAAACAGTCAGTTCTAGTTTAAGATCTTTATTCTAGCCTTTACTCTTCCTTTTCTTGTGCTGCTCCTCTTCTGCCCCAACCAATTTCAAATGTTAAATATTTATATACATGAAACAAAGAAAGCTGTCATTTGTCAAGTCACACAATCAGGATTTCCTTTCATCTAGAAGCCCTGATATTCTGAGAAGCATGCTAAGAAAGACTAATAAATCCTCCCAGATGTTTGAGTTCCTTGCCATTTGAAAATGACACCATAGTTTAAGAAGGAAAACTGCAGAGGTATGAAAAAGTTTCCTGTATGATCTGTTCATCATCACATGCTGAACTACTAACACTTATAATAAACCAAAGATTTGTTTGAGTTTTTTTCCTTTAATTGTGTGAACAAGTCTTCACATGGCTTATTTACTTTCCAGTTCTGCGTGTTATTTAAATCCAAAACTAAGAAAATGTTATTCACTAACCTTGAATGAAGAGGTGGATGTTGCAGAGTATCCACTTGCTCCAGAAACAAGAGACACCATGGAGCCATGGCGTCGTAAACTTGACTCTGATGCATAGCCAGATTCAGTCTAAAAACCAAACCACACACAAAAGTAGAGCATTGAGGCTTTTAATAAAAAAAGAACTAGTGAAAGCAAGTTTAATATCTCTAAACTAGCCCATTTGTTTCTTGTCGGGAAGCAGCAAGGACTTAATAACTTGGACTGTGTCTGCAAGTTTAAGATGTTGATGTAGTAACTGTAAAGTTACTATGAATCTATGAATCTTTTTTTTATATCATGTTAATCTGGAAAAAAGTGGTTATCTGCAATTTATTGTGCACCCCTAAAACAGTAACTAATTAAATAATGCAAAAAATTGAAAAACATAAATTGATTAAAATAGCATGAAAAAGATAAAAAATATTAGGTTTGATAAATGTCCTCAAGTAAAATAGAAGAAAATAGTGAGGAACTGTAAGAAGAATATTTTCTTAAAGGTTAACATTAAATGGCTCACGCATGACAAAGGAGAAGAAAAACTCTAAAAGAGAATGTAAGACAGTGTTGGAAAATCTCATTACCTAACTACTGTACCAGTCTTTATAGTGTTAATTTCTATGAACTTTCCTCATCCCAGGAGGATCCTGAGAACTACTGACCTGTCAGCCTCACCTCTGTGCCTGGGAAGATCATGGAAGAGATCCACCTGGAAGCTCTGCTAAGGCACATGGAGGATAGGGAAGTGATTCAGGACAGCCAGCATGGCTTTACCAAGGGCAAGTCCTGCCTGGTCAACCTAGTGGCCTTCTATGATGGAGTGACTACATCAGTGGACAAGGGAAGGGCTACAGTTGCCATCTCTATGGACTTCTGTAAGGCCTTTGACATGGTCCCCAACAACATTCTTCTCTCCAAACTGGAGACCAGGATTTGATGAGTGCACTGTTTGGTGGATAACGAATTGGTTGGATGGTCACATCCAGAGGGTAGTGGTCAATGGCTCACAGTCCCAATGGATATCAGTGAAAAGTGGTGCCCCTGAGGGGTCTGAATTGTGACCAGTGTTATTTAATATCTTCATTAATGTCATAGATGAAGGGTTTGAGTACACCCTCAGCAACTTTGCAGAGGACACCAAGTTGAATGGTGGTTGACACACCTGAAAGATGGGATGTCATCCAGAGACACCTGGACAAGTTCAAAAAGTGGGCACATGGGAATCTTATGAGACTTAACAAGGCCAAGTGCAAGATGCTGCACCTGGGCTGCTTGGTTGCACTGGGCAACCTCTGGTATCAATACAAGCTGGGGGATGAATGAATCGAGAACAGCCCTGCAAAGGACTTGGGGGATACCAGTGAATGAGAGGCTGGACATGCCCCAGTCTTG
>VZTB01009282.1:9299-65537 GCA_013397245.1 Thryothorus ludovicianus
AACCCCACACACACCCTACAGCCGATCCCACACCGACCCTGCAGCCGGCCCGGCCCCACAGCCGATCCCACACCCACCCCCGCAGCCGGCCGGCCCCCAGGCGGAGGCGGACTCGGACCCACACCCCGCCCTGGAGCGGATTCGGTCCAGCTTCACACCCGCTCCCAGAGCAGAGCCGCCCGGCCGCGCTATGGATTTCGAGGAGGATTTCGGTGAGGCTTGAGGCTTGGCTGGGGAGGGATGGGAGAGCGCTCGTCGGCTGCGGGCAGGGCCGGGACCACACCCGCGCCGCTGGGGCCGGTTCCCGCTCGGGCCGTGTTTGTCGCTCCCCTCGGGCCGGGCCCGTCCCCCGCCCCGGGCCAAGCCTGTCCCGTGTCGGCCCGGCTCCGTCCCTGTCTCCGCGGGCTCTCTCTCGGCGGCTCCAGCCCAGGTGCAGCTGCTGCGGGTGAGGTCCAGCCTGCAGGATTTCACTGAGTAAAGCGGCTTTGTTTAGTTCGAGCGTGGCTTCCACCCGTGTCTCCCGGCTCAGCCGCTTCAGGCGGCTTTGGGATCCGTTTCCCTGCAATGTGGACAGGGACAGGTACAAGGATCTCCCCGCACGTGGCATCGTGGTGGTGCCTTTGTTGCTTTCAGCCGTGTATAAATTACAGCTGCTCGGCTGCCCGAGCCGCTCCGCTGCTGCTGGTGTTTGGTGCTGGTGTTTGGTGCTGGTGTTTGGTGCTGGGGTTTGGTGCTGGGGTTTGGTTCGATGCTGAGCTCTGCCCTTCCTCTGCTGCTCGTCTCTGTCCCCCTTTCCCTTCACTGGCAATGCACTTGGCCTTCTGTGGAGCCGGTTCAGAGAGAGAAGCTATTGGAAAAATCTCTTAACAAACAGGGTTTAGTCTTGATAATTCCTTTGACAGTGCTTAATCCTGTATTTACATATATCAGTGATAAATATGCACAAGTGAGTATTTTAGCCGTGAGAATAAAGACTTGCCTGATAAAGGGTGTATCTTGGCCAGATCCCATAGTTGGAATGCATTCAAGGAGAAGAAACCCTCCTCAGAAGGGAGTTGAGAATGTTTGGAGGAGCATCCCCCACACAGCTGGTGCCAAAATAGAGTAATGCTGCTTTCTAATACTGAAATTACACTGTTAAGAGTGGTTTATTTTTCACAACGTTTTCTGTGACAAAACGGCTTCTGATTCCCTCCCAGGGCAGCTGGGCCGATGCAAAGCCAGTTTTCAGCTGCCCGAGTGGACTGTTGAGGTGTTCAGAGGCAGCAGCACTGCACAGCTCAGCTGGCAGTAGGGATCCTGTCTGTCCCTTCTCTTTCCATCTGGCTCTCAGCAGGAATTCTGCTCGTTGGGACTTCTGGAACAGCATTTTAACCATTCTAACAACTGCCAGCCTGGGGTCTGATGGAGTCACATGTGTCAGAGAGGAGGGCAGAGGCAGCAGCGGCCAGTGCCTAGAGCTGGGTTAGTTCCTGCACAACCAAATCCTAAATGTGCTGAAAGCCTGGACAACAAGAGTGGCAGAGCAGAAAGGATGGGAGCAGCCCAGCTCCCTGATGTGTACCCCACAGACAGACCCACGGGCAGTAGTGGGGCCTTGTGTCTCTTCCTGGCTACCTCTCTTCCTCGCTAAGAATATGCATATTTATTAGTATTTATATTTTATAGTCAATTGTATATGCATGGATTCACACCATTTCACATTCAGGATGTTTGTTCCTCGGTGTTTTTGCTACTTTAGCAACATCTCAGCTCCTCAATAATTACATGATTAAAAGCTTCATTCAGAGTCTCATGTTCGGCACACTGCAACCTCCAGAATGTAACTTGAGTAGCTCACATTCTGCCTCCAGCAAAACAAGCTGTTGATGGAAAAAAGCTGTGGTTCAGCTGCTGAAGGTGCTGGTGGGTGTGACATGATCCCACTGATTCTCCTGCAAGAGGGCTGGAAAATGCTCCTGGCTTTCCCTTGGAGTTTGTTGCCTCCCTAATAAGGTAACATAAGATTTATTACACTCAGTGGTGCTGACTCTTCTCTGTTTTAACTAATGTCCCAGTTATGAGAACTTCAAGTTTAATTAATTTGGTTATGCAAAGCAGGTGCCTGACCTAATGAATGGTTTCAAACTGAGAGCAACTGGTATAACTCCCTCAGATGTGGTGGTGTGGGGTTTTCCCCAGTGCACTGTGAGTGATTCTGTCTTCCTAACTAGATGCTCTTCCGTGTTCTCCTGTTCCATCAGATCTGTTGGATCCAGAAAGGTTAATCCAGTGCCCGTTGGTGAAAAACCATTGGATCCGAGCACGGAGATTTCCCTATCACCTGGTGAAGTGCAAGGAGGTGAGCTGGACAGGCAGTGACTGAGTGACTGTGCATGCAAATACACCCTATGTTCCTGAGAAGTAGCCCTGTTTAACTTTTATTTCAAGGGAGCAAGGGATAAAGTGAGTGAAAACAGCCTGAAGTTGTGCCGGGGGGGTGTTTAGCATAGCTATTCTGGAAAAATTCTTCGCTGAAAGGATGGTAACTTCAGGGTTTGCTTAGTAATAGCTCCAGGCACACGGGAATTCACCCATTCACAGTCTGGCTCTTCTGGAAGGAGACAGAAATCCTGCATGGTTAGTTCAAGGAGGAGACTCTGGTCTCTTCCAGGAGCTCACAGGGAGGCCATATTCATTTTTCCACTTTCATCTGGAGAGAGGACTCTGTTGGAGTTCTGTGCACCCCTCTGGGCCCCTCAGAGCACAAGTGCTATGATGCTGCCGTTCATTCTTTCACTGCAGGGCTGGGCAGTTTGGTTTTGCCATCGGCTGTTTCATGGGCATCTGGCAGAAACTGCACATCCTGCACTCAAGCACATTTGGGAGAGGTTTATTCCCCTCTCCATCTTTAATCAAGGGTTTGATTACAAATAATTTCATATGATACACTCCTTCCTCTCTTCTCCTTTGTTGTCCTCATAATTTGGTTTCTTTAAGCTTCGGGGTTTTTTTTCTGAGACTTTTGAAAGCCTGACTGTCACCTTTTTAAGTTTACCAGTGTGTTTTTGAAACGGTCCAGCATTGCTGTGCCTTCCACTTAAGTTGCAGGTGCAGGCAGCATGTCCCAGCATCAGTACAATAAATTCATTTTGGTGAAACTAGACCCTTAAAAATATTAATTAGCTAGTAAAAGGGCAGAGAGAAGTGGCAAGTACCAAACATTAAGAGAGGGCTGAAATGTTCCATGTTGAGCCTGTGAACATTTTTGGCAGGAATGTGTATGTGAGCTGTGTGAACAATGTGAGCAGGTAAATCTTTAAGCTTGTTGGTTTTGTCCTGGTCATGTCGAACTGATGACCAAAGAGTCTTGAGAAGTTTCCTCGTTAGGAGGATGAGGTGAGATTGTGATCATCAAGCAGATAAAGCCAGTGTCTAAGTAATTAGCAGAAGAAGTGGTAATTAGCAGAAGAGCTTGGGGATTCAATGGTCCATGTGAAGATGCCACAGTGTGCTATTTGCAGAGGCAAGGGACTGGGTGGAGATTGTCCCTCTTGCTTGGGACAAGTTTGTTGAGTTTCCTTTGGATCCCTTATGTATAAAATCCAATTAACACTTCCACCCAGCTCAGTCTCCCATTGCTCTGTGCAGAACACAGCCCTGACCCAAACAGGGACACTGCAAGCAGAGCAAGCTGGATCTTCTTGGCTGGAACTGTGTTAGAATCATGGAATCACAGGATAGTTTGGGTTGGAAGAGACCTTAAAACCCATCCAGTGCCATCCCCTGCCATGGGGACACCTTCCACTGTCCCAGGTTGCTCCAAGCCCTGTCCAGCCTGGCCTTGGACACTGCCAGGTATCCAGGGGCAGCCAGAACTTCTTTGGGCACCCTGTGCCAGGGCTTGCCCACCCTCACAGGGAGGAATTCCTGCCCAATATCCCCTCTAACCCTGCCCCCTGGCAGTGGAAGCCACTTGCTCGTGCCGGGTGATGGCAGCAATGGACACCTACACACATGGCAGCCCTGGCTGTGCCAGGCAGGGAATGCCAAGGGCCTTGGGTGTGCTGAAGCCAGGGATCAGCAGGGAGGAGGAGCTGCCTGGAGCAGCACTTGTGCCTTGGCTGTGAGTCTGATCCCAGACCAGCAGAGCCAGGCAAGCACTGGTCCAGTGGCAGAGCTGGGCTTTTCCCAGTAATGCTCTGTCACTTGCAGGGGATAATTTACTGTAGTGACAGCTGAGCTCTGCCACTGGAACTGGTTCCTGCCATCATGGAAATCCAGGTGGAATGCTGCTTGCTCCCTGGCCCTTCTAAAAGGTTTACAGGATTTTTCTGCCTGTGTGCCCACTTAGTTAAAATACATCTGAAGGGTTTAGATTTGCCTGATGTCTCTCTCCGCATCTGGTTCTAAAATTATTTTATTTGTGCTTTAAGCCATGCAGTCCTATCACCAGCACTGCAGGGAACTGTAGGGAGTTTGCTGAGGGTCTGTTCCAGTTCAGTAAGGGTGGCTCAGTGTCTGTGAATTGTGTTTGGAAGAAAATTCGTGATCATTTCCTCTTTTGTATTTAGTGAGTGTCTAACCAATACACTGCAATTTCTTCTTTATTATTGTGTTTTTTAAAGCAACAACGTAAATCCCAGTCATTTTTTCCTATGTATCAACAAGAGGTAAGTGAATTTGAGAGATATGGCACATAATTTTGGTTTTCTCTTGCCAGAGCAACCCTGAAATTGCAAAGAAATTGGCCACGTGCCCCTTCAATGCTCGTCACCTTGTTCCTCAGTCTGAACTCAGCAGTCACATCATGAAGTGCAACGACAAAGCCTTTGTGGAGCAAGATGTGGGTAAGGGAACCCCTGTGCTCCCAGGTGTCTGTGCACCCTGGGGACAGGTCTCCTTGTGGAATAACCCAAAAGTGGGAAGCAAATGGTTGTCTGTAGTTTTGTGCTTGGTCTCATTTGCTTGGCTTTATCGGGAAGTTTCTTGAGAATATGGCAGATGCTCTGCATAGGCCTTGCATGTATTTTACCAGGCTTGTTGAATAGAAAGATTTTACTCACAGCCATGCAGGAGGTACCTCTGGAAGGAGGACTGGGATGCTTTAATGGCCACAAGGATGGGCTGCTCCTCTTGCAGAGCTGATCTCTAACTCTTGCACACCACAGGGCGCACAGTTTTCTATCATCTGTAGAGGTGCACAGGCAGTGATGCCTGCATCCATGTCAGCAGGTTTCCTCTTCACCCCAGCATTCCTACTCAAAGTCCCAGGGAGCAGAGTCTTCTCTTTTTCATTGAAAAAGGCAAATTAGAAATTGCTGGATTTCAGCTGTCCCCAGCCTGCATGCATTGGGTGGGGCTTCCTCTAAAGCTCAGAGGTGTTTTACAGCTTGAGCCAAAGTGTTTGATGGATTTAAGAGCTGCTGGTCACTGTGTTTTCTCTCTTCCTGAAGTGAACCGATCCTGTGAGCCCCCACAGGGGCAGCTGAATAATGGGAGCACATGGCAGGCACCTCCATGTGCTGAAGACTGGGAAACAGGTGAGGAACTTGCCTGTCTGCTGCCTTCTTCCTGATCATGTTCTCCACATCCTCTGGGGACAGTGTGAGGCCAGGGGTGCTGTTCACTCAGGACTGATTTGTAGGACGCTTTGCTTATGCTCCTTCACATGAACACAGATCTCTCCACCCAGCAGGCTTGGGTTGGTAAAGAGAAAAATTCAAAATGCATGCCAGAACAAACATGGAGAGAAATTTCCAAGCATGCCTCCTCCCATAAGAGCATTTGTATCTTATGTGCAGTGATAGCAATGCAAAAATGTTCCTCAGTGGAGCAGACACATTCCTCATGGGTCAAATTTTCCTCCCTCTTGAACATGGAAAAATATGACAGAGATATTCCTGATCATAAAATCACAGAATCCCTGAATGTTTTAGCTTGGATGGTACCTTAAAGTTGATCTCATTCTATGAGCAGAGACCCTTTCCACTATCCCAGGCTGCTCCAAGTCCCATCCAGCCTGACCTTGGACACTCCAGGGATCCAGGGGCAGCCACAGCTGCTCTGGGCACCCTGTGCCAGGGCCTGCCCACCCTCACAGGGAGGAATTCCTGCCCAATATCCCATCTAACCCTTCCCTCTGGCAGTGGGAAGCCATTTATGCCACTGATCTGATGATGGTTTCTAGGGTTTCTTAGTTCTGAGCCCCAACATCTGCTTTCTTTCACAGAGTTGGTGGAGGGATCTGAGTGTACTTTTGTGTGGGGTGTGATCAACTCTGCCATAAACAGGTAGGGAATGCAAATGTGATTCTTTACACCAGTGTTTGCTTAAACAAATGTTGCAGCCATCTCCCAGCCTCCCCTGGATGGCTGGACAGGAGCAGCCTTTGCTGCTGCACACCCCTGGGGGGAGAGATGCTGCTGGTTCAGTCTGACCTGCTTCCTCACATGGCCTGGACCAGAGAAGGAAACCCTCAGGAGCACAGATACTGCTCCTGTGTGCTTGTGGCAGGTTGCTTTTCCTGCCCATGGCCTGTGTTCAGGGACTGATGTGATGATGCCTTAAGTTTTAACTTTGATATTTTTTAGATCTTGTGCTGTTTTAGTGTGTAGTTCTGGGTTTCATATTAAGTGCTACTGAGCTCTCTTCACAGAGCAGGTAGACAAAACAATTCCTTTTTTAGCTTGGGACCAAGGACAACAGATATTGATAACAACTTTCAGTCCCAAGAAGGAAAACAACGGTGAAGTGAGAAGACAAAACAAGGAGGCTGGAGCTTCATAACCTGAAGCTGTAATTGCACAATTAACTTCAAATGTTAATGGACCAGAACTTATAAAAATGTGAGACCTCGTGATCAGGCGTCCATTTTGTGCTCATTTTGGGGTTCAACCTGGGTGTAGCCCAGCTGGGCTCTTGTGCCATTGAGGCATTTTAATAAATCACTACTTTCTTTATCCTTTTGTTCTGTCTAGTCTCTGTTCCAGGTCAGCCTCCAGAAGGCATCAGATGGATGTCTGGACAATGTGCTGGGAGAAAGGTGGTCACACCTTGTTGTCCATTTGAGTCCTTGGGAGATCCCTTGTGAGCTCCTGCCTCCTGGGGCCTGGCAGATTTGCTGGAGTTGGGCCCAGTGTCAGTGGAATCCTCCTCTTGTGCCTTTTCCAAAGTGTGGTCAGAGTTTGGGGTGAGGAGCTCAGTGCCCAGCTGTGAGCAGGAAGGGGCTGCCTTGGCAGATTATGGGATGTGGCAGCACCACCAGAGCTGCCCAAGGTGTTTTAAGGTTTATTTAACAGATTCATTTAAGATTCAGCAATAATCCTGCCCCTGGCAGCTCTGAGTTCTGTGTGAGCTCTTCCATAGGGGCTGACAGCAGCACTGCCTGGTTCCACCTGTCAGACTCTTTAAGAGACCTCTTGAGTGTTCAGAACACATCCAGCTCTCCTCAGCACCACCAGCGTGGTGGCTCAGCACCATCCCCCAGGGCCTTGCTGCACTAAAATGCACAAATGTGGGCCAGGAGTAACCAAAGTCTCTTAATTCCAGCACCATCAGTGACCAGAACAACTCGTTGCCCTCACGGATGCGGCCCCCTGAGACCCTGCCCTACAGCGTGTCTGCAGGACAGTGAGTACTGGGCTTGGGGCTGTGGCACCCAGTGCACAGCTGGGGACAGCTGGGGACAGCTCTTTGAGCAGCACTCTGTGACTCCCACTGCATGGACAGGAGGGGTTGTATTGAACAGCTGCTTCTTCAGAGGAGTTCCTGAGGGAATCTGGTGCTCAAATCATCCTCTGTGTCCTTCCTTTGAAGCATCCTCTCTGTTCTTTCCTTGCTCCATTCCTGTGGCCCAGGCTAGGCAGAGCTGCTTCCTGGCCATGTTGGCTCTGTCTCTCTAAATGGGCCCTTCTACAGCATCCCTGTTATCCTCTTTCACCCCCAACCCTGCCCCTGACTTAAACCAGATTTTTTTCTTTGCTTTGTGCTTTGCTCACTGTCAGGCCCAGCTAAGTCAGTGAAACAGGAGGTCCTTAAAACCATCACCATTGGGGGAAGAAGCTATCAAATTCCATCTGGGGGAGGGAGAGAAGGAGCTCCCCATGGCAAAGTGTCTAATGCTGAAATCAAAGACTTCTCTTTGCCCTTAGCAGCAAAGCAGCAGCTTAAAGATGCTTTGAGGAATGATTGTCCTGATTCCCACTGGAAGCAACAAAACCTGCTGCTCTCAGGGCATTGCAGACACAGCTCCTGCACAGCCAGGGACTGAGCAATTGCCACAGTGTTGTGCAGAGTCTGGCAAACCAAACTGAAATGTCAGCTGTACACAAGCCTTGTTGGCAAGGGGACAAGTGCTGCCTCTGCAGAGGCCACTGTCCCTTGGGGGAGTGGGGGAAGTGGCTGTATCTTTGTCCATCTAATGCAAAAATTGTATCTTGTTCTTTCCAGAGCTCCGAGCATTAGTTCCTCCCCTTGGAACCTGGTTTAGCCCCAGCAGTGTCTCCCTGGCTTGAACAGGGGAGCTCCTGCAGATGACAGACCTGCTCTGGCCCTCGTGGCAGGACTCTCTACACTTGGCTTTCATTGAATAATGTGTTTCTTGAAATGTTTGAATAACTCTCCTTGGTTGCCAGATGTTTCCCCCAAGCATTTATTTTTAAAGTTACCCTCACCTTTACTTGGTGAATTTTGTTACTGTTCTTGAAAAAATTAATAAATTTACACAGACTGAGAAACCTTCCCTGCCCAACCCTGGGTCATGGTAACTCCCTGTGACCAGGAAAAACATTGGAATTAACAAGTCTCTATTTTTTCTAACAGGGAATGATCTGAGATCTGTGATACTGTTCCGTGTGCTCCAGAGACTGGGAAACAGTAGGAGACCCTTCAGAAGAGTTTTAAAGAGTGGGGACTGAAGGAGTGATTTTAAGCAGGGGAAGTAGGATCTGATTAGGTTCTTAATTAGAGAAGTGATAGTGGGAAACAGAATAGTTTGGGGGGCTGAAAATACTGCCCAGAATCTTGTCCCTTCACTTGACACTTTAAAACCTGTGTGCACATGGGGGAGCTGGGTGCTTGAGGTCAGTGCTAGCTGCAGTCAGGGAGATGCAGGAGTGGCAGATTGGGAGAATTCACACCTGACATAGCAGAAACTCTTACAGTCCCATTTAAGTGGAAGTCAGGAACCATCTCACAGTAACTTCCAGGAATTACTACCCCATGCTTTAAGCATCTTGCTGTTCTCAGGAAGCCTGGAGGGATTATGTGGAATTTCTGCTGGACATTTGAAAGAAATTTTGGCTGTTTGCTGGGGAGCTGCAGCAAACTCCCTGCACCTGAACCTCACGTTTGTGCACTTTTTATTTTATTTGAGTCTGAGTTTGTCCATGCAGGGTATCACAAGTGTTCAGGTTGGGTTTTAAACCATATTGTTATTTGCAGAGACTACTTTGAGAGCATCCTCACTTTAACTATTTCACCTTCACACCTTCAGCCTTGCCTTTGTCTCCTGTGTGTGAGGGGCTTTCCCAGGCAGACCTTAACAGAGACCTAACTCTGCAAGTTCCTTGCAGCACACACAACTCCAAACGGGAAGTTTCAGGAGGACACAGGTGTTTTTCCAGTTTCCATTAGAGTTTTGCAGTTTTCTAATACTTAAAACATATTTGAGAGCTCTCAGGTACCTGTTCTGTATTGGAGGAGGTGAGGAAGGAAGCTGGAATGGTTTAAATCATTGGTAGAAATACATGTTTAGGACTGAAAATGTTTAGATCAAGCAGTATATTTCCAAAAATGCCAAGTACAAAATGGGATCTAAATATACAACCATAAAGAATTAAGAAGCCAGACATGGTGTTTGTCTAGAAAGAGATTAGTGCCTTCATATTTTCAATCCTCTAAAGATTGGATTTCTACCATCTGTGTACTACCACTTGAAAATAATACGTGTTGACTGGAATGTGCAAAATTAGGATTCTTTTAAAATTCTGTCAGTTTATGTCAAGGTTCTTGTTGACAATTTAGAATAAAATGTTTTGAATGCTCAGCGACTGCTTTTCTTTGGAGTCAGTAAGTGCTGACATGGGAAACTCTCCTTTCCACCTTCATTTATTTTTGTGTTGCTTGGAATGAAAGTGGTGACAAACATCAGCTGTGATCGTTTCTGGTTTGACAGCAACAGCTCATTTGCAGGATTTGTGGGCCAGAGCATTACAATTGTACAGGTAAATGCCATAATTGGGCACCATTAGCCTGAGCTCCTTTAATTGGCAGGGGGTGAAGGCTGCTCCTCCTTGGGGCTCACAGGTGTCTGCTGTGGAGGAGGAGAGCTCCCCCAGGTTATCAGCACTGGGGGTGACATTGTTCCCCCAGTGTGGGGTGAATCCTGTAGCCTGGACTTTCTGGAAAGGACCAGGCTTGGAAGGTTGTGACTTCAAACACCCCCAGGCCACCAGAACTGGGGGTCCATGAGGAGGGGATCTGTCTTGTAGGGTGAGTGCAGCTCACCTGTGACTGGTGTCTGAAATCTCCCATCCCAGAGACCTGAAATCCCATATCCTCCTGGGCCGTGTCCTCAGCTTGTCCTGCAGCTGCCCCCTCCTGTGAAGGGCAGGGAAGTGGTGGCTCTGTTGCTCCTGCAGTGCTTTGGGAATGCTGGGTGAGCCTTCCCCCAGCACTGGGAATGTTTCCAATCCCAGTATTGGCTATCACTGGGCTCAGCTCCCTCTGCTTGTTTTGTATTTGCCAAGGACATGGAATATTTCTTCAGGTGTGTAATAGGGCACCTCCATCTTGGTGACAGAGTAAGGATTTTGCTGTGGCATATTCCTGTGGTGAATCATCAGTCTCTCATGCTGGGTGGATTGTGCAGTGCCAGAGCCTTCACCCCATTTTCTGGAGGCTGGATGTCCTTGTCAGGAGTGGATGGGATGTAGGGTCAAAATCTACAGACTTGTACGTTGGAAGGGACCTTAAAGCCCATTCAGTCCCACCCCCTGCTATGGGGACACCTCCCACTGTCCCAGGCTGCTCCAAGCCCTGTCCAGCCTGGCCTTGGACACTGCCAGGGATCCAGGGGCAGCCACAGCAGCTCTGGGCACCCTGTGCCAGGGCCTGCCCACCCTCACAGGGAACAATTTTTTCCTAATATCTAATCTAAACCTCCCCTCTTTTAGTTAAAAACTGTTCCACTTTACCTATCATTGCCTGTGTAAGAAGTCCCTCTCCCTCTTTTTTTCTAAGCCTTTAGGCACCAGAAGGGACTCTGAGGTCTCCTGGGAGCCTTCTCCAGGCTGGATGTCCCCAGCTCTCTGTCTCTTGCCACCATTTCTCCCTTCTGTTCCATCAGGAGGGTGCACTCTCCTTGGCCTTTCTGTTCTGACTGTATCCCTTGCCAAGTTCCATCTGTGGCTTTCCTGACCCCATCCCTCCACACCCGATGCAGACGTGCCCTACTGGCCCAAGGCAGCAGCTCCCTTTTGCTGTGACACTGTTCCTGCCCTGTGTTTTGCAATTCCAGGATAATTTCCAGTCCTGCTGGGCTTTAATTTCTATGTCCTTTTTCCAGAACATTGATATGACTCTGATCCCATATTCCCATTTCCCTTCCTTTCTTTTGGCCCTTCCCTAAGGCAAGGCGCGAAGATATCCAGGAGTGGTGGAGCAGGAGCCCAGCGATGCCTGGGGGAAAAGGGAAACTCCCATGCCAGGAATCCCCCGGGACTGGCACAGGGAGCACTAAAGGGGCTGGGGAGGGAAGGGCTCCATCTCCCACAGGCCTTGGGAAGAGAAAGTGAGGCAGGAGCAGGGAGCTGACAGAGCTTTTCCCTTTACACGGGGCTGGGGAACTTCACCACCTTCACCTCTTACAGCCCGGGAAGAGTCATTTTCCTCTTCCAGCTGAGACTTCCAGCCCTGGGCAGTGTTACCATGGGCTGGTGTTGCACGAAAGGAGTTTGATTTGTAACACATCCCCTCGTGCTCAGACATTCCAGGGTTAACCCGAGGAAGGGTGAACAGGGAGAGGGAGACACAGAATAGGCTTTGTGCCAAGTACAAACATCCTCTGGTTTATTTATCGACACTATCTTCCTTCTAAATTAATTTTGCCCCGCCCAAACATCATCTCTTATCACTCATTATCTCACTCTCTGTTCTGCACATACCTTACCCCCATTTCACTGGTTTTAAGTGCTCCAATACTGACTGCTTTGGCCTCTGTTTAAAAACATTTCTCTCTAATGTTTAACCCCAGCCAGCAACTAAACATCACAGCTCACTGCCCCCCACAAAGGGAGATGGGGGAATTGGGGGAGGGTGGAAGTAAAACTCTAGAACAGTTTAGTAATTGAAACAATATTCTTGGAAATAATTAAGAATAAAAAAAATAATGAGGGGGAGACATAAAACCCAAGACAAACAAGTGCTGGCCAGTACAGTTGTTCACCACCCTCTGAGCCCTCCCAGCCCATCGTTCCCAGTTTCTGTACTCCCAGTGACTCTCTGTGGTGTGGAATGGCCCTTTGGCCAGTTCCAGTTCACCTGCCCTGGCCCTGCTCCCTCCCAGCTTCTTGAGCCTCTGCTCACTGGCAGAGCCTGGGAAACTGAAAAGTCCTTGATTTAGAGTAAACACAAACCATCAGTGTGTTATCAACATTATTCCTAGACTGAATCCCAAACACAGCCCTGGGAACAGCTGCTGGGGAGAAAATTAACTCAATCTCAGGTGGATCCAGGAGACAAAACATTTCCTGTATTTCTTCCACAGGCTCAGTCACACTCAAACACACTCCTGAAGCATCAGTCCCATTTTCAGCTGCTGCTCACAGGATCAAAGCCCCTCAGGGCCCCACCCTGGACAGGACCTGGTGCAGCCCCATCCCAGCCCTGCAAGGGGCTGGTCCCACCTCTGCATCAAGTTCATATGTACAGCACTGACAACTTTCTGCATTCTTTTCTGGGTATTTTCTGCTTTAATAAGTGTTTTGTAGCTGTGGGGACTGGAATTACTTCAAAACAGAATTTAAGAATAAGAGGAAGATAATCCAACCCCTTGATCTCATTATCTCACATTTTAAATCTATCTCTTTATCAACAGCCACATTCTGCCCCCCAGGCTCTTCCTTCACTTCTCTTGATTAGAGCCCCCTCACCTGCATCACTGGCAGGTAGAGAGGGAGGGGAAGGTCTGGCCCCTCTCAGGACCTCAGGGGGAGTGGGCAGAGCACAGCAAGGCCTGGATGTGCCCCCAGCTGCTCTCACCCCTGTTCCATCACCCACCTCTTTCCAGCTCCCTTCCACCACCAGCTCTGGGGCTGGCCCAGCCTGGCACATCCCACCAGTCTGACCAGCGAGGTCCAGCACAGCCAGCACAGGCTCCTGTTCCTTCCAAGCCATTTCCTACTGTGGCCCAAATGGGAGCCCCCCACAGCACCCCCATGGTCCCATCCCCTGCAGACCCCTCCTCCAGTCACACTGAACCAAGATCAATCCTGGAACTGGTCCTGCTTGTTTATTTTGGCCCCAACCTGCTGGCTTAGGTAAAAAAACAACTTTCATTTTGGTTGAAAAAAATCTTTATTCACAGAACATCACATGAATCACATCCCATCTTTGCTCCTTTATGTATAAAACACTTGTAAAAAGTTTTATTCCAGAGGCAAGTGCATTGCCAGAGTCTCCCTCTGAGAGAGCAGGAAGTCGTGTCACAGTTTGGAAGCAGAAGTGAGGTGTGAGGTGAGGAAGGACACACCCCAAGCCACAGCAGCAAAGCCTCCAGGCCTCCAGTTCCTTTCCTCTGGCAGGGACCACAATCCCACCAGGGATCCAGCTCATTTCCCACTGCATCAGAGGGGAGACGTGGGGCTTGAAGGAACCACCCGTGTCCCTGCCATGTCCCACTGCAGTGGAGGTTTCACACAAACCACCTGAGATGCCCTTGGAAGTCTCTTTGGACTTTATGGGCACTACAAACATGTCTGATGTCACAGGTCCCAGGTGGTTCCTTCAAGCCCCACGTGTCACCTTGGGATGCCATGGGTAGCAAGGACACTTGGCTCACCAAGGGAAAATCAGCCTGTGCAGGGACAAGGAGACTTCAGAAGGCAAAATAAATCAACAGGAAAACTTCTATTAAAATGCCAAGCTAGGCTCAGAAACAGAAAAAAAATCCAGTTCCAAGTATCTTACGACTCCTGCCACAGCCCAAAAGGAAAGAGATTGGCCAGAGCCCCACTGTGGTGTAAGACAAACCCTGCTGCACCAGGTCACAACTACAGAAACTTTAAACAATGACAGCCTTAAACCCTAAACCCCAACACCTTAAAATCCAGTGGAACTGGATCAGTTTGTTGGAACTGAGATTTCCCAAGGACCCCTTCCAAGTGCTCAGCTGCCCTCTCAAGGGCTGAATCCATCAGATTTCATATCCAAAATAAATTTCAGGCAAATTTGGATTTATGATTTCTATTACACACCAAGACAGATGCCCCATCACTGCAGATACCCTCTTTCAATTCCTTACTCCTTTGGGCTCAAATGAAAACCAGTTCCATGCTTTGTCTGCTTCAGTATTTCCTTGGAAAACCTGGACAAATAGGGAACTCCAAGAGCAGGAAACACTTCAGAAGTATCAAACACAGGGAGAAGCCCATGAACAGGGGCCACTGGTCACTCTGGGTGTCTGGCTGGGCCCCAGCTCTGGTCACCAGCATGGTCCTGTCTCATGGCCGAGATTCCCTAAAATGCCTTCTGAAAATGTTTCAGTTATTAAAACCCTTCCTCCCAGTTTGCAACAGGCCACATATGAAAGCAAATCTCAGTGCAGTGAGGACAGAATGTAGAACTTGTGATTAGTTACTAATCCAGAGACCCACAACCACTCCAGACAGGAAACAGGGAAGGAATTGCCAGCACAAGGCCACATCACCTGGATGTGACACATCTGTGCCATTGCTGGACAGCAGGGAATGCCCCAGACTTACCACAAATGGGGATGGGAATGGATCTGCAGGGTGATTGAAATGGATGATGCCCAAAATGCCAGGATGGCCCCTCTATCAGCCCCCCCAGGCTGCAGGGGAAGCAGTGCCAGACTGAGACAAGGATCTCAGAGCTCCAGCGTTTCACTGGGACAGGGAACAACCCCAGGGAGAGGAGTGTGAGCCAGCACCACCCCGGGAGGTGACACGGCCGGGTGTCCCTCACAACAACTCCACAGTGTGCAGGGTACACAGGGAACACCCTGCCCAAGGATGGGGACCTCACTGTCCCAAGGCACAAACTTGAGGAAACTCTCCTGACCAAGCTGATTTTCAGTGCCAGGCCAGTTGTGCTGAGCCCACCATTCCTCTGGTATGAAGAACCTGTTCAGCTCTGTGGACAATCCCACACCTCCAGGGAGTACAGGGGGACTCACCTGCTCCATCTACTCAGAAGTTCCAGCTCCAGAGCCCCAGACCCAACCAGCACCTCAGGAAATGAACACAGCTCCCCAGACCTCTGTGCTCCAGCATTGGAAATGGCAGTTTTGGAGGTTGGATTTGGCAGGAGGCCCAGGGAGATGCCACAGGCCTGACGTGCACCCCAGTGAAAGCAGGAGGATGTGTGGTACTCAGCATCCCCTGGGAAGCAGCAGGGCAGAGAGAGGTACCAGAACATCCCTCAGATGAGCAGAGAAGCATTTCAGCCTAAACCAGAGAGATCTGTGCTGGCTAATACTGTGTGTGAAGTAAACTGAGGTTATAACCGTGTTCTAAGACTCCTCCCCACACATCCTCCTCCTCCTCCTTCCAAGCAAATGGAACCACAGATGGGAGCCCTTCACTTCCCAACTCTTTTTGCACACTCAGTCCCAGAGGTGAACTCAGGCCTGCAAACGCTGTGAAAATCTCTGTGCCATTCTTGCACTGCAAAATGCAGGGGTCTGGTCAGTGCTGGCCAGCACAGACAAGACTTGCTGCATCCTAGGCTGTGCCTTTGCATCCTCCCATCCCTGTGTGCCCAAAGGGACGTTCCTGCCTTGCTACAGCTGGGCACAATGTTCACTTCTGCTTCCTATTACCCAGACCATCAAACCTGCAAGCTTGAGGGGAGAGCAGTGAAGGCCAGGGGTTATTTTCACAGGGCCATTCTCAAGCACAGTGTCCCCAGACACATCCATTTCCCGACGTGCTTTCCGTGTGACACTGTCCGAGCGGGATTTGTAAACTCTGAAGTCCATGGGAAGGGCTCATCCAAAGCAGCACCCAGAGGAAATCAGTCCTGGAGACAGTCCTCTTGCAGGAGGCCAGCAGCTCATGTCAGGTACTGCACAACGAGGAACATGATGAGGCAGGTCACAGCCATCCCCCCCAGCATGAGGAACTTGTCCTGGAAGGCGCGTTTCTCGATCAGCCGCATCACCGTGTTGGACAGGCCCAGCATGTTGGCAACGTCCAGGATCTTCTTGTGAGTGCCCTGAGGGCAAAACACACAAAGACACAATCACCCTCATGCTCTGAGCCCTCTCGTTCCACTGTCCAAACGTATTTCATCATGGGTGCTGAGTGATGGGTTCTATTCCATGGAACTTCTCTCAGCCAACCATTCCTATCAAAGGGCCACAGGACCCTGGAAACAGCTGGATGTTTGGACTAATTAATTCATACACATGAACAGGAACATGGTTAAAGACACAAAACAATCTGGATAGAGACAAGATAAAAAGTGTCTCCAAAAAATGCACTCCTTAGGGAGAAGTAAGAGTTCTCCTGGTCCTGTTCCTGTCACAGTCTAAAAAGAGCTCTGACCAGCCAAGGTTTTGTGCAGAGCTCCTCGTGCTGAAGTACAGTTCATACCAACAAAGACTGAGAAGGTCCAGACACTTGCAAGGTAAATAGCAGAAAAAAGGCAGATAAACATGTAATTAATGCCATTTCCTGAAATCCTTCCACAGAAAAGCACAGGGTGCTGCAGGCAGGACAACCTGGTATTATTAGGAATATGATCCCACCATTACATCAGCAGCAGGGACACAACAGGAATCCTCCTGCTTTATTTCAGGGCACTGGCTGGAGGAAACAGTATGAAACACAGGCACAGAGATGTGCTCCAGGCACAGGTCAGGGTGGGATATTGCCCTGAGTGGGGAGAAGGGAGAGGACTCAGGGCTGCAGAGTCCTGATGGCACAGGAGGTGAGAAGGACCCTTCCAGGAAAGCTGGACACTGTGAGCCACCTGTGGGCAGGCAGAGCACTGAGCCACAGCCAGACACTGGCCAGGACCCTCCTGGGACACGAATGTGCACAGGGCAACTGCCAGGAGGGGCCCTGCCACACCAGGGACAATGGACAGTCCCTCAGGGTGACATCAGGGCTGCCTCTGACAGAACACTCCACTTCAGGATGCTGTAACACTTCATTCATCTCTGTGTTCATCTCTGAGCCAGCTCCACAGCACAGACTCCCAGTACAGTGCTGAATTTCATGCTTTGACTTTGAAATAAAAACTTCAGCCCCTCTTCTTTAGTCCACATTATTTTTGGTCTCAAAAGAATGAAAATTGGGAATTGTTGTGAGTATAAACCTGACTCAAGATCAGGAAGGCTCTCCAAGGGCAGAATTTAGACCAACTACATTAGACCTCCATGCAGAAGTTTCTCAGTCCATAAAACACAGATTTGCAATGCCAAACTACATCATCAGTGTCTTGTGTTCAAGGCCGTTCAGGTCCTTCACTGAACTCAGGCTGTGTCTCTGCCAGTCCCACGTTATCAGTTTTCTCCAGTTTTCTCCCACAGCTCCTATTAACCCCCTGCAGACTGCTCAGGCTCAGCACCTCCCTGTCTCTGCACAATCCTTTCACAATGCTTCAGAACAAAACCAAACTTTGCTGGGAGAACAGAAACAAAATATGAAGCTTTAAAATAAAAGTGAACAACAGAAAGGGAAAAATTCTTCAATTTTTGCAGTAATGGAACAGTGGAATTGTACAACTGATCAGTTGAAGTGACAGTCTAGGAATACTCATTCCATACCTATTTATACCCAATATACACAAAGTTACAGAGAATAAAGCTGTTTGTGTCCAAAGGAGGGACACGAGGGTGGGGAAGGCTCTGGAGGGGCCACAGGAGGAGCAGTTGAGGTCAGTTGTTCAAATGGAGCAAAGGGGTCAGACCTCCCTGGGGGCTGCAGCTCCTCCTGAGGGGCAGCTCCAATCTCTGCTCTGTGACAGGGACAGGAGCCAGGGAACAGCTGGAGCTGGGCCAGGGGAGGGTTTGGCTGGATCTCAGGGAAAGGTTCTGTCCCCAGAGGGTGCTGGGCACTGCCCAGGCTCCCCAGGGAATGGTCCCAGCCCCAAGGCTGCCAGAGCTCCAGGAGTGTTTGGACACCACTCCAGGGATGCCCAGGGTGGGATTCCTGGGGAGTCTGTGCAGGGCCAGAGCTGGGACTCAGTGATCCTTGGGAGGCCCTTCCAACAGAGGATGTTCCATGATTCCACTGTCACCCATTTCTCTTTGTAAGCTGTCTTTACACTAGCTGCTTCTGCCAGATGTTCTCAGGCAACAAAGTCTGTGTCAGTGTAAGAAAAGCTGAGTTAAGAGAAAAAGGAACATGAACAGACATTTCCTCACCTGGGAGGGAGAAGCACCCAGGAACAGGATGGTCCTGAAGGCACAGACTGTGGCTATCAGCAGCCATGGACCCAGCAATTCCCTGCTGCAGGGCTGGCCCAGAGCTCACGTGCCTGGCAAAGGCTGGAGAAGAGCCAGGAGGAGACCCAGCAGGAACCAGGCAGTCACTGCCAGCCAGCACAAGCAGACACCCAGCACTGGTGCTACTACAAGAACCAGCATTTCCTCATCCCTGCAGGGAACCAGGGCCTGCCAGGGCTCCTCTATGGCACTGGTGAGCTCCCTGTGGTGGGATGCACTTTCTTCTCAGGAACCCTCCAGAATCCATGCATTTCATCCAGTCCTTCCTGACATCACCTTGGATCAGTGATCTCCCAGCTGGGAGAATTAACTCCAATTCCCTGTATGCAGCACAGGGACAGATGATTGGATACTCCAGGCCAATGTGATCAGCCACCAAACCCAGTGCTCAACACAGTGGACAAATGTCTATAATCCTCTCATGGATGCAGGAGTTTCAAGGAAGGAGCTCTTTCCAAAAAGCATTCACAACCTCAGTCTTCTCCCAGCCTAGTGATGAGTCCTTCCAGCCTTTTCCTCATGAGCTGGCAGCAGAACCCCTCCTTCTCCCCACCACTCCTGTGGCCACACTGCTCAGCATCACCATTCCTCTGCAATGAACACTGAACCACTCACTGAGTTTTTTCTTCAAGGTTTTTCTAGTAATGGACCTTGTCTTAAAACAAATCCATACTCACCAGGTCAGTGAACAAGTGACCTGAACCAGAAGCCAAACCTCATCTTGGAAAGAACTGAGCTTCAAACTCTGCTTTGATGTCTCCATGTAAGATCTGTGGGTGCAGGGCCTGGTCACTAGGGAGCAGAGAAGGAGCTGCAGCCCTGCTTTGGACCCTGTGCAGGGCTCAGGGAACACCAGGCAGCCTGGGACCCTGGGCTCAGGACAGCAAAGTGCCCGTGCACACCCAGCTCAGTGCAGACCAGGCTTGCACTGCCTGCCACACCACGGAGCTGCAGGTGTGACACACCTGACCAAATCTGGGATTTATGACATTAAAATGCCTAAATATGGCAAATACATCCCAAAACAAAGCAGTGTCACGAATGAGAACAGCTTTATCCTCCATCAGAAGATGGATACAATAGACAAGCATTTCCCTACATTTTTCACAAGTTCAGTTTCTCTCCACGCACTTATTAAAAAATTTTTGTATCCCTGAGCCTTTCACTCAGAATTGACCATCACTTTGAGCAGTCTGTAAAATAAAAAACAAATATTTGGTATGAAGAGACACACAGAAATGCAGCTATTATCAGCAGGGAAGGAGGGACTGTTGAGGTGCAGTATCTTTATTACCAATCTTAATCACAAGTGCTCTACACCAGCTTTGTGGCTGCTCTGAGCCATGCTCATCTGAACCAACATCTCCCTGGCAGACAACATCTCCCTGCCCTTCCTGAACCTGAAGAAAACAACAATCAACCAAAGGAAAACAAACATAACATTCAGCACTCCAGATGCTGCCCTGCAGGTGAAGCCTAGCCAGCCCCAAGAGATCTTAAAAGCTGTTACTAACAGGATGGTAAAATGTAAAGATTTCCAGTTGTTTAAAGGAAGTTTGGGGCTTTCTAGCACCCTCAGCTCGGAGCAATGTACTGAAACAACACATGTATTGGTTTTACTTGATCAGCATGAACACAGAAAAATGTGGGGTCATTCTGGTAAAAAACGATGCCCCCACCTTTAATGTGACTCTCTGGTCCCTCAGCCCCGCCAGGATGCTGGTGCCACTGCCAATAAGCTCATCCATGCCTCGGTGGGCACTCTGCAGGGATTCATTAAACTGCAGGGTTTCGTCGATCGGGATGGTGGTGTCAGAGTCCTGTGGGGAAAGCAGGGACTCGGTTACCTGCTCACTCAGAAACACAACATGCACCAGCAGACACGGCCAAACCCCAGCAGGACTGCCAGGACTCTGCTTACACTTTTTTTTTGCCTAATGATTTTAAATGCAGCATTGATATTTGAGTGAAAAGAATCATTTAGAGAAGATAGGGAGGAAGCCAAAAGGCAAAGCTGAGCAGCTGCTCAACTGCAATGAGATCTCAAGGATGAAAGGAGCAAATGCAGAGGATCTTTATAATCTCAGTAAGAAAGGGCACTGCAGGAGAGGACATCAAAGCTAACAGAAGGTGTTTAACAAGGTGTTAAACACCATGAAGGTGCTTAGTCACTGATCACTGCAAGTGAAAGACTTGTGAAAGATTTCACACATTTCTGAGAAGCAAAAGGTCTGAAAAAATGTTTGGAGATGACATTCTAAACATTTACAAAATAGTGCAAATTTCTGTCCATGAGAGCAAACAGAGATGGGCCTGGTTCCCTCATCACCCAGGGCCCTATTTAAAAAAAAATAAAATTAAAAAGAAGTATTTTTCATTTTTTTTCCAGAAAAATGCATTCACTCAACTAAGAACTGGGAATCTTGAAATGAAAATAAGAGGGTAAAACTCTAATGTGGACTGCACAGGAGGGCAGGGATGGAATCACCCCTGTTCTCTGGACACCACTCCATCCAGAGGGACAAGGAAAGGGCTCACTACTCCACATGGTCCAGAGTAGGGGTAAGGGGCAGGTGTTGGGAACACTGACCACCTGCTCCAGGTACTCAGAACAAGGACCCCTCAAAGGCAGAATTCAGAGTCATGTGAATGAATGGCACTGGGTGTGCCCAGCAGCTGCAGGTGACACAGATACAGCAGAGTGTGCTCTGAACAGACTCTTGGTAAAAACCCCAAATGTTGATCTGAAAATCCCATGCAGGACACAAGGTCTGGTGTTGCTCTGCCTGGGCAGGAGTTCTGCTCACTATGGAGAAGGAAGATTCAGGGCCAGAGCTCTCAGGGGCCCTGGATGAAGGGGCTGTGACAGAACACACAAACCTGGGCCCTGTGAATGCAGCACCAAGGCTCACACAAGTGCCTGAGCAGAAGCACTTAGATCTCCATGTGAATGGCTCCTATTCCAGATATGTAACAACCTTCAAACCAGCAGATTTCATTTCTGTACAAGGGTTTTCTTATCCACTATAAGGCAGCAATAAAAATAGAGAAGCAGATTTGTGAGCCCCCTCCCAAGGAGACAGGATGGTACCAAGCTCTGTTTTGCTGCTTGTGATTTTCTCCAGGTACAAGGAAAGGCAATAAAGACCATTTTTAACTCTGAGTTACATAAACTGTTCAGAACACTGCTACAGTTTCCAAAAGCTGTTCTGGATGTTCCAGTGATTTACTCACACACTCAGCAGACATCTCTGATAGAATAAGGAGTATATGAATAGGAACTGTGGAAAACTGTAACCAAGAGAGGCTGATAACTGATAAATAAATCATCATTTTCCTATTAGAGGATCATTTTAAAGCCACATTTTTGTAGCAAAAGAAATACAAAATAATTGTGGGTTTTTTTTTTTTCATCTACGATACATTTCATCACCAGAAGGAGAAAATAACTCATTTGCTCTTTATTTTGCATCTCTAAGTCTGCTACCACTCTTTAAAACTGTTCCACTCACACACCTTTTGCTTCTGAACAGCAAATTTTCCTGTAGGAAAACTTGTCCCTACTTGCAGGGAAACACCACAGTGTTTAAAAATAACAAATTGCAGTTTCTTTCAAGCCTTGTTTATAATTTTGAAATAGCCAACAAAATACCAGACCTTATCTTTACGGCAGGCTTTGAGAAATGCATCAAACTGCCAAAATCTCAGTTAATTAGGATTGCTCACATTCTTTCTTTCTTGCCCTGACAATGACTGACAACACAGATAATGAATGTTAGAGATGGCTTTAACAAAGAAGGGAAATAAAGAGGGAAATCAAACAAAAATTTAAAAATAGCATTAAAAAAAACAAACCAAACAAAAAAACAAGACTGACATTTCAATTGCAGGAAAGTGAAATCTGAAAGCAAGCCAGCAAGCCTACATTATTCAGAGCAAAATTCCTCCAGGAATTTGCACTGGAGGGGACTTCCCAATGGAGGAACTAACAAGAACAGGTGAAATATATTCATATTATTACAAACTTTTGACTCATTTCTAGGCAAAAAGCAAGGGCTTTGTCCCAGCTGTGTGATCTGTGTTTGCCTACACTGAAGTTTGCTGACACTTGGTGCCAGTGGGGCATGTAAAAGTCAGGCTTTTCACAGGTCTCAGGATCTGGCAGACATTTGACACAAACCCAAGTGAAATGTACACTTTGGTACCTACCTCACTGGCCCTTTTACAACTGTAAATCCAACTGGAACTGCACTGGATAAAACAGGAGCAGCAGCTTCTGGAATCGTTTCCCACTGCCCTTTAAGAACTCAGCTTTTCCTCACAAGAGCTGTACTTTATCCCCACATACTCTGATTTCTCTCTCCCTTTACTGACACTCCCAGCAGCTCCCAACAGTCCCGCTCACACGGCGCTGCCTCCCCCTGCTGGAGCAGAGCCCAGCACGGATATTTACGTTGGTGGTGAAGGTGCGGGCCAGCAGCTCCTCCCGCTGCCGCTCCTGCTGCTCCCGCAGGTACCGGCGCTGCTGGAAGTTCCTCAGGGCTGTCTGCAGGTGCTGCACGTCGTATTTCAGCTGGTCCACTCGCCTGCAGAGGGCCAGCAACACAAAAATATTCTGATTTCCTGGTGCTTTTTGTACAAGCAAAGGATTGACATTAAATAGATTAACAGCAATGAGTAACAAGGAACAATGGGGTTCTACTTCTCTGCAAGATGCAGGACATCCAATGCTAGGCTGAAATTCCACACCTACATCTTCTGTGTCTCATTTTTCTGCTACACAGGTGATCACAGGTGGTTATTCAATTATTTAGCCTCCAGGCTAATGACAGAAGGTAAAGCAGAACTCCTGAGTTGTCCTGGACACCCTACCCCATGGATTGTCTCCTCAGGTGTTATATAATTGTATCCACACAGATTTGGGAAGATGGTAAGATTTGTACAGGTTCTATTTTATGACACCCCCCCTTCACATAAAAGATGATGCTTTCCAGGTTCCTTAATTAGCATTATGTTTAGAAGTTTGAGGTTTTATTAAAAAGAGAAAAGTCAGTGGGCAGTACTGGAGGCACCTCAGACATCTCCACTGGACTGAAACAAATCAAATCCAGAACTCCACTGGTCCTGATTAAATTATTGATATAATTTAATGTCTGATCATCAGACTATCCTGATCTAGTGGAAGGTGTCCCTGCCCATTGCATGGGCTGGAACTGATCTTTAAGGCCCCATCCAACCCAGATCATTCCAGGATCCTACAAAGAAATCAATGACTATTTCAGATGCTGGCCTCTTTCTTTAACACAGGACATGAAATCCACCCTTATTATCTACAAGGGCATTTTGGACTAAACATTAATAACTGAGTCACAGAATTAATTAAGAACAGCAAGTCCTGATGGTTGTGGCCCAACCTCCAGCTCAAACTACTGCTCACTTGAGAAACCTCTTTACTTCAGTCACCAACAGCCTGGAAAATGGCCTAGAGAAAATAACACCAAATGAAGGAATTTTACTCTCCACCTCCACAAATGCCATTAGAAGCAAGTGGCAGAGAGAGCATCCAAGGGTATGTTCTGTTCATCTGACAACAGAACCATGAATCCAGCTGCATTCAGTCTGGACTTGACTTGATCTTTGAGGCCTTTTCCAACTTTAATGATTCTCTTGATCCTGGGGTTAAATGCAGGAAGGTAATTTTGCCTCTGTGCCTCAATTTTGCTACTGTATAGCACAGAGATCAGTTATGCAAAGTATAAAGATTTCACACAAATCAAAAGGTAAAGGGATTCAGTAAATTTAATTAAAGTAATTACAAAGACTACCCTGAACAATCACAGCAAAGCAGTGAACTCACAGTTTGGCACTCTGCCTCTTGTTGGGAGGTTCTTTGCTGGACAGGATTTCCAGACGTTCCAAGTTGCTGAATATGTTGTCTATTCTTGCCTGAATCTCATTTTCTACCACTGCAAGGAAACAAAAACAGGATTTGACTTGAATAAGACAACTGCAATCTGATGAAGGCAAATGCTCAAAAGCATTCAAAGCAGTATGTAAAACCTGACAGATGCAAATCTTTACTGGATGAAAATAATCAGATAACTGAGAACTATAAATATCATGAAATGTCACTTCTTTAGCTCAGTAATTTGACACTTTCACCTTTCCCTCCTCCTCTGAGAAGGCAGCTAGGAAAGCCCCTGCTCCTTCCAGACATGTGAGCCTCTTTCCCCATCAGCTCCATGAATTAGGATTTTTTGCAGCCCCTTCCTGCTCCCTCAGCAGGATTTGCTGTCACAAGAACACAGAGAAGCATCATCAGCCACCTGCCAACTACACCAATATCAGGACTGCCCAGAACCTCACCCTCAGCAGCACCCAGAGAAGCCAGGAGCTCATCTTTGCCCCTCACACAGCCAGAGACAAATCAATCCAACTGTCCTAATCCACCCCTCCATCATTTACTGCAGCTGAACTCAACACAGGAGAGCTGACAGACACTCACAGCAGCTTCTGTCAGACCAAACTACACCACAACACATTTTTCTGAGCTAAAAGGGACTATTTGCTCAAAGTTAGAAAAGGAAAACTGCAAGTTTGATTTCCTGGCCCCTGTTCCTGCTCTTCAACCATGGATAATCCTGTTTGCCACACATTCTGAAATACACACTGGTGTCTTTTATCTTTTACAGAGACAGAAATATTTACATATATTTACTTATTTATTAACTATGTAACTGGTGAGCAGATTGTAAACTGTGTAAACTACATAATCCTAACTCCTGAAATGACCTCAAGCAATAGAAGCAGAATGGCAAATTATACTAATTTTTAGGACTTTCAAAATCACTCCCAATGAACAGCAATCTGGGAAGTCTGGCATTGTAGGAGTAGTACAACCACCACAGAAAACACAACCAGAATTAGTAAGTTGCTATTTTTTGATAGGAAATTTGTCACAGCCCTTCCTAGAGCCCAGTCATGCTTCACAGATGTGTTTAAGGTAAGAGAAGTCAGTGAATATGTGCAGAAATGCATCCAATCAATGCAGTGTCCTTCCCCTCAGAAGTTCCTGATGAAACCCATCATTAGTGACTCATGCAGGAATGAAGGACTCAAACACAGGTCCAAGATACATGTGCCAATTCTGCACTGGGGTAAAAAGTCCTGCCACACATATCAGAGCATCTTATTACTACAGTCATTTATGAGCACAGGGTCATAGTCCAAATTTACTGAGGCAATTTCAGACCTCCTGGTTCTGGACACTTTAGGGGAAAGCTGCTGAGGGAATAACAACACAGCAGGGCAGGCACATCTCTCAGCTTTCTGAGCCTTTAACAAAGCAGCCCAGAGATCCTCTCAATCTGCAGCTCTGCCCACACCAAAGTGTTCAAAGACCCCCATGAGTGCATCAGTGTGGGGGGTTTGATCTGTTTGTGCTGAAGGCCTGCACAGACACCCTGACCATGACTCCCAAAATCTAACAGCACCAAAAATCTGGCATTCTACCACGACGTTAAAGAAGCATCCACAGCAAGCACTCTCTGTCAGTTAAAGGATTGTAACAGGAAAATTAAGCAAATTCTTGTCCTGTCTTTTCTACTCTGTCTTCATACAAAACATCACCTTATTGAAGTTAAACAGCAGCACAATTCCAATGCATTCTGAATTGGTGATGTGTCTCAGCAGCTGATCACAAAGACTCAGGGGCTAAACTTGTTCCAATAATGACTGTAAATTTAATGAGAAGGCATAAAAGGTTAAAGATGCAAACTAAATCAACCTCCCTCTCTCCCTCATTACTTACAGTGCACTGACTCTTTGTCTGAAGTCTCCAGGCGCCCCATGTAAGACTGGACCTCATGGACCTGCCTGTCAGGAGATAAAGAGAAAGTGGACAGAGGAGTCAGTTAACAGCCATAAAATCATTTTTCATCTCACTTTTCAGCTTCTTTTACTGAACTGCTTTTCAGAACAGCACAGGAATCAGCAACAGTGTCAGAGCAGACAGCCTATCCCTGACCACCCAGCCAGCCCTCAGCAGGAAGCAAGCTGTGCTCTCACCTCACATGCATCTACAAATAACTTCATTTAAAAACAGATATCAAAGTGAAGATTAGGAAAAGCACAGGACACCTTTTCTACAAGAAACAGCTGTTCAGCCTGGTCTGGAGATGACAGAGGGGAGACACCCAAGAGGAGAAGGTGAATAAGGAATGATCTCCACTGTCTCACAATGTGCGAAGTCACAGACATTAAGTGAAATTAAAAGCTCGTAATTCTAAGAAAAAAAAACTTGGCTAGACAAGCATTGGCATACCAAAATAAATTTTAAAAAATATTGACAGCTGTTAAATTCTTCTGGAACTAGAGAGGCTTTAAGGCCCCCTCCAACCTGAACCATTTAATGATCACAAAATAAGGCACTACAGAAATGGGAGGAGGACAGCATCAGTCCCCATATCCATGACTACTGTTACATTCCTGCATTTCCAGATCTCCAGCAGGATGTCCTGCTCTTCCCTACAGGGTCACTTCGTATCATTATTCAATGACAGAGAAATGATGATTCAATCCAAGATTCCATGCAAGTCTCTTACACCCCACTTCCCTTAAGAGAGCTCCATAAAGATGCAGATTACCATGGAAATTTGGAATATTGACTTGACTGTGTCCTTTGACCCCTTTCCCGTGAGTTAGTCCATATGGATTAGCAACAGAACCGCAAGAATTGCCTTATTTTGCAATTCCCACACCACCCCCCTCTCTCCAGATTGGCATTATCTGTGAATTGTGGGATGTGAAGTGGCCACAGGTCTCCAGAGGGGGTTTAAACCACGGCAGCCAGAACTTCAAACCCTGCAGCAAAAATCCTTATAAACGGGCGTGCTTTAAATAAGCCGACGTCAATAAGCGGGAATCGCCGCTGCCGGTGCCCCGGGCCGGCCGAGCCCTCGGGGCTGACGTGGCACACGCAGCCCGGGGTTCTGCTGCCCCCGGAGCCCCGCTCCGGGATGGGGTTCTAGGGGCAAACGCTGTCAAAGGGCGCTGAGATCTGTGGGGTGTCGGCCCTGCGCTCCGCACAGCCCCGGCCTCACACACCCGGGGTGCGGGTCCCCGGCCCTTCAGCCGATGCTGCTGTGAGGGTACAGCCCCTCACACACCCCCCCGAGCCCTCACGCACTTGTTGGTTTGCTGGTACAGCCCCTGACACACCCCTGAGTGCCTCACACTCCCCTGAGTGCCTCACACACCCCTCGATCCCTCGCACTCCCCTCCGTCCCTCGCACACCCCTCGGTCCCTCGCACTCCCCGCGGTCCCTCGCACTCCCCTCGGGCCCTCGCACTCCCCGCGGGCCCTCGCACTCCCCTCGGTCCCTCGCACTCCCCTCGGTCCCTCGCACTCCCCTCGGTCCCTCGCACTCCCCTCGGTCCCTCACTTGTTGGTTTGCTGGTATAGCCCCTCCATCCCGCACCGGCTCCGCTCCGCACACGTCGCCTTCCGCCACTTCCGGCCCCACCGCTTCCGCTTCCGCCTCCGCCTGCCCCGGGCCGCGGTCCCGGCCCCGCGCGGCCGCCAGGGGGCGCTGCAGGACCGGCGTGGCGGGAGCGGGGCGGGGCCGTGAGGGACCGTGAGGGGACGGGCTCGGGCTCGGGGCCGTGAGGGGCCGTGAGGGGACGGGCTCGGGCTCGGGGCCGTGAGGGGCCGTGAGGGGACGGGCTCGGGCTCGGGGCCGTGAGGGGCCGTGAGGGGACGGGCTCGGGCTCGGGGCCGTGAGGGGACGGGCTCGGGGCTCGGGGCTCGAGGCTCGAGGCGGGGCTCGGGCTCGGGGCCGGCCGTGCCAGCCGCTGCAGCCTCCCGGCACGGCCAGCGAAAAGAGTGTCTGTCAGCTGCGAGAGCCGCCCGGGGTCGCGGAACTGCATCCCCCGCAAGGAAGCACGCAGTGGGTTCATGGTACAGTGCCGCTGTACCCTGCCATGGGCAAGGACTCCTTCCACTGTCCCAGGCTGCTCCAAGCCCTGTCCAGCCTGGCCTCAGACACTCCCAGGGATGCAGGGGCAGCCACAGCTGCTCTGGGCAACCTGTGCTGGGGACTCCCCACCCTCACAGGGAACAATTCCTCCCCAATTTCTCACCCAGCCCTGCCCTCTCGCAGCGGGAAGCCATTCCCTGTGTCCTGTCCCTTCAGTCCTTGTCCCCAGGCACTCTCCAGCTCTCCTGGAGCCATTTTAGGCCCTGGCAGGGGCTCTGAGGTCTCCCGCCGCGGCTCCAGCAGAGGGGCTCCTGCCCTGGAGCAGCTCTGTGGCCTCCCCTGGGCAGCTCCACATCCTCCTGATGCGCAGGAGGGGTGGACAGAGCTCTGCAGGTGGGACCTCCAGAGGTCAGGGGTCCAGGTGACCAACACACCTGGAGATGCTGATTCCTCCTTCCTCGTAGGGTGATTCCTACATCCGGGTAGCCCTTCCAAAACAACTCTTCCCGTTCTTTCCTCATCATTACACCTGTCCTGCACAGTGCCTTGCTGTCCTGTTCAGTGATCATTGCCAGGGAACTGCCTGCACTTCGCAGGTGTGTTCACTTATGATCACTGTCAGTTTAGGGTGTCCATCCTGTAAATAGTTTTGCTTTCATAATAATCCTGTTTTTTTTCTCCATACTTAGATATGGATGTAGGACATCCTCCAGCAGGATGTCACCCATTCATGGTGGAACTGCATGTTCCTGTCCTATCTCACAGAGCTTTGCTCTGGGGCTGGATGAGAGACTGCTTTTCAGTTTACTCTTCATTGTTTGGATCAGATAATCCACCACACCTGAAGCCACAACTCTTCCTGCACTGGCCTACAACACCCAATATCTTTATGGGCAGAGTCTGCTGAGCCACCTGAATTCCTGTCACCTTTTACTTTGTGAGAAAAGCAAGCAGGAGATGAATTATAAAAAAACCCAACATGATGGGGAGGTACAGCCCAGTTGGTCAGGGCAGCAGGACATTAGAAGCACAGGTGCAAGCACTGATTGATTTAAAAGCTTGAATCAGGACTGTAACTCTCTTCTATCTCTGTGGTTTAATGGAAAATGGTTCTTGTCAACAAACGTCATGCTAATAAGAGCTTGAAATTGGGAAAGGCTTGTATTCTGTAAAGCATTCAACTCTATACCACAAGAGCAATAATTTAAAAGGCTGTAGCCTCTGTCTTCATGGTCCAGAGGAGCACTCAGCTCTCCTCCACTATTTCTTCCCTCTGTTAAATGTTGTAATTTATACCCGTTCCTTAGTCTTTGAATTCCCCTGATGTTGAGCTGATTCTGCACTTTCCTGGGTTTGTGCAGCCTGTCCCACCTGTGGTGTGAAGGGAAACCTGCTTTATCAACAAGATTAATGTCTTAAACTGGGTCTATCCAGATAAAACACTCTAATATTATTGAATAAGTACACTGATTTAAATCCTAAACTTCCTTCAGCAACTTCAGCCTTGTCCTGCACTTGATTTAGGCAAAACTGAAATAACTGTACAGCAAAATTCAGTCGACTGAAAGATGACAAACGTTGGAGGAAATGTGAGAAATTATTTTCAGAGGTGGGGAAGCAGAAGGCAGACACCTCCTGATGTGAGACTGGGCAAATTTGGAAACCTGGAGGCTGGAACAGCCTCCAAAGTATTGGGTTCTTTCTGTTGTTGCTCATTTGCAGTTCAGGGTAAGCACCTGAAGAATGCAGCCTTGTCACAGAAGAACGCGTCCCTGAGAACCACACAGATATAAAAGAGGGAAAGAACATCACATCTTTAATTAATGAGAGATTCTGTCCCTGTGGGTCCATCTCTTGTGTCTCAGATGATGCATCAAACTTAGTCTGCCCTGCCCTGCCATGCAGCCAGCCAGGCCTCTGGCAAGAGATTATCCCCTGGATGTCAAGCAGCAACTCAAGCCCCAGAAATCACATCAGCCCAAGGATAAACAGCATATCAACAAAACCATTAACTGCAGCAGTAACAAACACATTCACTCCCGTCCTTTGCTCCCCCTTCCCTGAGCTATTAGACCCCATTTTCAAACACTTCTGGAAATAGATTGAATGGAAATAGACCCTGGGATTCCCTCCTGGCCAAGGCTGTGAGAGGTATCACAGAAACCCTGATGAAATGGCAAGCACTGAAATACAAGAACAGATTTCTGTTCTTTTGTGAAGAAATTGATTTTTGCCAGAAACAATATTCTGTAACCTGGCATCTATTCTTGTTAGACTTCAAGTCCTTCCAGGAGGAGTCCTTTAGCAAATTGGCTCATTTAGACACAACAGCCAGGAGCATGGAGAGGAAAAAAAGGGTTTTGTTCAAGGAAAGCCTCTGTATTGTAAACAGGATAAAAGGGGATGGAGAGAGTCACTTATCACTGTCTCTCATGTCCCCGGGTCATTCCTGTGTAGCATCTTCTGGAGAAACAGGATTTCATATTCATGTCTCCCAGAAGCCCAAGTGGGGGATTTTCTCTATCACACAATCTGCAGACTCTGTGTGCATTCAGCAGCAGCTTTCAAGCCCCATTGCTGCTCCCCATTGCCCTGTGAAGCCTGGCAGCAGCCGAGGGAGAGCTGGATCCTCACAGGGTCTCCTTTGCTCTGCCTGCACCAGCCCACATCCCCCTCACAGCCGTGGGACCTGGGCTTCTCTCCAAAAACGCTGATGCTCTGTTTAGTATTAGACCCAAATAATGCGTCTCTCCCTGTTTCTCTGAGTCTGATCCCATCAGGCACAGAAACTCTCTGCCCCCTCCCTCTTTCTCTTCCCCCTCCCTCACGTTTTGGGGCACTCTGCATGCTTTGCTGATACAAATAACTGTGGCTTTCAAAACAAAGGAGTGCCGAACCCCAGGGCATTCCACCCGGGAGAGACGTTGGGATGAGTGCTTGATGGAGACTCCTGTGAGTCCAGCTGCTGGCCATGGGCTGTGTGTCCCGGCTCTGACAGGCTCCCGGACACAAGGCAGACCTCACAGCACGCCTCTCAGCACTTCCAGCCTGGGGAAGGGGGCAAAACGAGAAGGGGAGACATGACAAGAATGCTGGAGACTCATCTATCAAATTTCTCAGGCTCTTGGGTGATGTGCTGGTCTCCCTGTGCAAGGAGCTTTTTAAAGACACATTGCACCTTCCTGCTTATCTTCCCAAATTAAGAATGTTTCTGCACAACTGTCACAGTCAGTTTTCAGATTGATTCGTGGCCCTAAGAGTCACAAATGCTCAGACCATCATTTCCTTCTGCATAAATATCCCAGGGAAAGGGATATGGAAAGGATGGGGAAGGCCAGGCCAAGGGAAGAAGGAGTCAAGGAGCATCTCTGTGATTTCACTCCCTCCCTCTCTTCTGTAATGATGCCAGGGAAACATAGCAGGAATAGCAATAAAAACAAAATATACCCAGTGGTGAGGAACACTGCAGCAGTCCCCAGCCTGAGGGATCTTTGAGACACAAATGGCTGGAGGTTTGGAGAATATCCTGGGCAAATGTATTTTCCTCATGCTTTCATCCTTCCCTGGTGGCAGCCACACAGGGCTGCAGGAGGTGAAATACTGACCTTGATGGATTCTTGGTGCAGGCACCCATGGCTCTGTTAGTAGCCCCACGCCTCCACTGCACTATAAATGTTATATTATCATAATGATGATTAAACACGACTCAGTTCTCCATGTAGGACTGAGTTCCTCTTGCCTTGTCCCTGCTGATCCTGCCTGTTTGACCTTATCAATGAAACTCAGAACATAGGAGCAAAGAGCCTCTTCCAACAGAGTCAAGGAGGCAGAAGGGGCAAGAAATTACATTGCCTTCCCCAGACAGAGCAAAAATGAAATTCCAATAATCCTGCCATGGCTCCTTCCTTTTGCCCAGCATCAGGAACCTGTTAGGAGCCTCAGCTGCCTTCAACTGAAATTGCATCTCCCCTCAATTCCAAATCTCACAGAAATCTCTGAATTTTGGCCTTAAATGCTCTGACTTTGAAAATCTTTTGAATTAATTTATTAGGCAATCCTGTTTGATACATAAATGTATTACAGTAGATTCTGTCTGGGCACTATTAACTCTGGACTGGATGCATAATATAACACTTACATAGGAAAATATTAAAATCTGTGAGCAGTACCATGTGCCATTATCTTGATTTTTCCAGGGGTCAGTTCCCTGACAGTCAGTCTCTCTGAAATGTGTCAGGTTAAGAATTCCATTGAAATTAGACAACATCATCAGCTGCTTTAGGAAATTTTAGGGGCAGATCTTTTATGTTCCTTTTCCCACTGAATAAACAGCCATTTCCTGGGTCTAATTTTGGCAAACCAATCCGGATAACTGGAGTTCATTAGCTTAATAGGTTAATGCTGAACTGTTTCCCAAGTCAAATCTGGATGTCAATCTGCCTTATACTCACTTTTTGTCAATATGGGGGATCTTAAAATGACCAAAAAAAAAAAAATAAAAGAAAAAAATTAAAACCCTTTTCATCTGCATTTTATCCATGGGCTAATCTGGGCATGAGGAGCCAGCCATGCCAGGTCCCTCTCCCCGTTTCTCCCCGGCTGCCTGAGATGCTGCAGGGGCTGTGCTCTGTTTGTTGTTAAAGCAGCCTGACACAAAGAGGCCCCGGGAGCTGCATGCACCCACAGGATGGATGTCAGCTCCTGTCAATCCAGGACGAGTCCCCCAAGAGGGAAAATGGGATTGTCTGCAGCGGTGAGGGGGAAGAGTTTTCTCAGGAATGTCATAGAGGAATTTTCCTAAAACCTTCCCCAGTAATCTGAACGAAACCTTCCCAAGGGTCTTGTGTTAATGGAGACCAGGAGAAAGTGTGGAGATGGGATGGAGGCATAAAAAGATGGAATTCACCATTCAGTCCTGCCTGGCAGCTCCTGTGCCAGAGTCACAGAATTGTGGAATCCCAGGATGGTTTGAGTGGGAGGGAACATAAAAGCCCATCCAGTGCAACCCTTTGCCATGGGCAGGGACCTTCCACTGTCCCAGGCTGCTCCAAGCCCTGTCCAGCCTGGCCTTGGACACTGCCAGGTACAAGGATCCAGGGGCAGCCACAGCTGCTCTGGGTGCCTGCTGAGTCCAGAGTAGCCAGCCTGGTGTGGTTCAGTGTAAACACAGCAGAGTGGTGCTTTCCAGGCCTTTTCCAAAGGTAAGTCAAGTGCTCTGTCAGAGGGGTCCCAGGAGTTTCTGATAGCCCAGGAAGCTCTGGGCTGTAGTGACACTCGGGAATGTGCAGCACAGGTGGAAACAGGGATCCCTTTGGAGTGGATCTCTTTGCCAAGCTTGCACACAATACCCAGCACACGCCATTGAAGAGAAGATTCAGCTGTAGCACTGACTGTCCTGATGCTCTTACAAACCTTTCCCTCAGGACTTTAATTTTGCCACCTTCTCACAAGATGGTTTTGGTACCTGTGGGTAACATGAATTGTATTTCCTTGGGGCTGGAAAACACCTGCCAAGGGATGGAGACGCAGATTGTGTCTCATCAGCTTTTATATCCCCTAAGATTTTGGCTCCCATCAGAGGCTGGGGTTGGCAGTGATTCGGCTGAGCCTCCTTGGCAGCGGGGCTGCACCAGGCACTGCTGCCACAGCTGGAGCTGCACGTGTCCCCTGGGACATGAGGTCACTCCTTGGTGCTGGCATTTCCCCACCTGCCGGGGTGTCTGCAGGGACAGGGACGGTCCCGCAGCGGGGGCTGGGATTCTGCCTGTGCTGGAGATCTTATCTCCAGTGATTAGCTGGCCCGAACACTGCTCCTGCTATCCTGAGCCATCTGTCAATTTGCTGCTTCTATTTCAAATTCAGAGAAGGGCTTGTTTTCCCTAAAGCTTATCTGCTTTTTCTGACCAGACTAAATGGTCTAATCACAGAAAAATCTACCTCCAGCAGCCAGCCTTGCACTTCTTTCCTCACATTTCAGACTGCCCCCAGGTCCAGTTGCATTTCCCACTCCAGTTACTGACTCCACTGGCAGCAGGGTTTTTTCTGCCCCACTAAAAGGCAGGTGGGTTTAACACCAAATGTAATCTGCAAAATTACATCTACCACTCTTCCCTGTTTTAATGAAATGGATCTCCTTTATTGCTCCTTCAAATTTGCCAACACTGTTCTACTGCCCTAAGCATGATGGTACAACAACTGGGGACATGAGAGATGGCACAAGAGTGCCAAGATTTATTGCTCTCTCCAGGTGTTTTGGATTATCCCATAATCAGTCTAGTCCCTGGTAAACCAATGTCTCCTGAACCTACTCAGGAGCACTCACCTCCCTGGTCATGCTGCCCTCAGCCAGAGCAGCTCCACTGACAGCAAAGTGACCACGCATCATGAAGAGACTGAGGTTTGTTTTTAACATCGTTCTTATAATTTTATTTCTTCCTATTTTTGGAAAGGTATCTGATATTTGAGAATGCTCTCTATTGGCCACATCTACCACTGAATTTGCTGTGGCTTACTATTCTAGTCAATCTGAATTTCCCAAGATAAAGTTTTAACTTCTGCTGGATGATTTGATGAATTATAAAAAATACCTAATTTTATAAAATTATATGCTCTTATTTTATTACTGTAGAATATTGTAAATGTGTGTTGGTAACAGGCACTCAGCTTATCCCTACCTGTCCAGTCACAGATTTTTCTGCATCACTTCCCTGCAGCCTCCAAACCAAGCAAGTTCTTTGTTCACAGCAAGTAGTGCAAAATCAGCCCATCCCCACTGACAGAAAAGACTTTGGTGCATTTCCACCTGCCAATACACTTTTCCCAGTGTGCATAGCACAAGCTAGTTGGGAGAACCATTCTTGCTTCTCCCAGTCACTTTACGTTTCTGCTACGGCTGTTTTAAAGCACTGAATTTTTGAGTTTTCAGATGCCACAGCCTTTACTTGAATGACCATGAGCTAAAATTAGAACTATCATGCATTATTAGGGAATTTTTATACTCAAAAATATCATTTGCATTGCAGGTCAATTGCTCTGGCATGTGTCAGGTGAGGTGATGCCTCAAACTTGTGTGGTAAATGCCATTATCTGAGTTGCCAGGCTGAACACAAGGATGCTCACAAAGTCCCCAGTTTGAATCACCAACCCTGTCTGAAGGGAGACAGAGGAACAGCAGAAACAGATGTGCTGATCTTATGTAATTACCAAGCACATCACCCTCGGCGAGGAGAGCTGGGTTTGCCAGGACCACAATAATGACTGTGCTGGCCCCGGGTGATCGAGCTCAGCCTTGTGTGGATTTGCAATGTAAATCCCTGACTCTGCTCCTGCCAGCACTGCCTCAGCAGCAGCAGCAGCAGCAGCAGCAGCAGCAGCAGGGCCATTCCTGCACACTGCAGCTCTGCTTTCAGCAGGGCCATTCCTGCACACTGCAGCTCTGCTTTCAGCAGGGCCATTCCTGCACACTGCAGCTCTGCTTTCAGCAGGGCCATTCCTGCACACTGCAGCTCTGCTCTCAGCAGGGCCATTCCTGCACACTGCAGCTCTGCTTTCCCGTGCCCCAGCTGACCCTGCCCACACTGCAGGGCTGGGCACTGAGAGGCTTGGCAGGCAAGCTCTGTCAGCCTGGGCTCTGCCATGAGCAGGCAGGACGTGGCTGGGGGTGATTCAGGGTGGGGTCCCCCACTGCCCAGTGTGGAGTGGAATTCACCTTGGGGTCCCTCTGAGGGGCAGAGCTCACCCTGGGGTGCCCCATTGTCCAAAGACAAGCCTTGAGCATGGCAGCACAGCTGGCTTGGCATCAGGAGATCACATCTGCCTGCAGAACCATTCATGCCTCAAACTGCTCTTGAGGGTGGCTGAGGACAGCACATCTTCCCTTCTGCACTCCCATCTTGGCAAGTGGGGATGTTCTTCTCACCACGCAGCCCCAGGGTGGGGGGTTGCTGGAGTGGAGGGCTGGAGGTGGAGCTGGTCAGCAGTGTCCTGAGCTGGCTGACAGAGCCACCTTCTCCACAGTGTCAGCCAGGGGTGCCTCAGCATGTAAGAGAGAGGGACAAAAAAAGCACAAGGGCAGGGGGAAGCCTTTGACAGGGGAAACTGGAACCATCAGCTCCATGAGCAACTGGAGACCAGTGGTGGGCTTGGGGCTGAGGGGCTCGTTGCAGGTCTCCAGCTCTTCTTCAGCTCCTAAGAGCTCCTGAATGTTCCTAGGGAAAGGCAAAGTCACAGAATCACAGAATTATTTGGGTTTGAAGGAACCTTTAAGCTCATCTACTCCCAATCCCCTGCCATGGGCAGGGACACCTTCCAGTAGAAAAAATCCAGAGTGCTCCAAGCCTCATCCAACGTGGCCTTGAACAGATCTAGAGATGGGGCATCCACTACTTCTCTGGGCTTAGTTTTGGACTGCTGGTTAAGGCCTGCCTGTACTAGGTGGGAAGAACTCAGCAAAATGAGGGAGATGGGATTTCACAAGCTGCCCAGAGCACAGAAACATCTCTGCAGTGTTCCTACTGCCTGTTCCTGATGTGCTCCTGCCATCAGTGTCCATGTATGGTCCTGTACAGCCACCCCTCCCTCCTCTCATCATTACACTGCCCACAGATATCCAAGTACACTCCCACAGACAGCAAAGTTCCATCAGTTTCTTTGTTGGAGGTTTTGAGGCAGAAAGAGGAGATCCCAGCTGTCCCATAGTAGATTTGAGGAAAGACTTGAGCACAACTCTCCTGGTCCTTCTGCTCCAACCACTGGTCCCCACTGGTGTCTCCTCCTCTCATCACTGAGGTACTGAGTGTACCTGCAGCCCTGACTGGGATGCTTTGCCCAGTTGCAGACTGGGGAGAGCAGCACTGCAGCTCCTCCCAGGGAGCTCAAGGAGCGGCAGTGCCTCGGGGCACTCGGTAAATGAATAAAAAAACAGAGTCAGAACTGATTAGGGAGCTCAGGTTTTGGCTCGGACTCTCTAGAGCCTCCAAGGCATTGCAGAACCTCATTACTTCTATAAAGTGAATTCAGTAATTAGCTCAGGTCAAAAGTTTACAGCTTGGAGGCTGCTGCTAAGGAATGGTTCCTCCTGGACATTAGAAACCAAACTGCAGAGGGCAGGAATTGGCATCAAGGCAAAACTCTTAATCAAGGGTCTTTTGGATGTGATTGGCTTGCTGTATAGGTTGTCTGGACAGTGATGTGCCCTCAGATACTGCACTGGAGAAGCAGACAGAACATTGCCACAAATCCTTGTGAAGCTGGGAATTGCCTCCCTGGGTGTGTCCTGGGTTAGCTGAGCCAAAATCCTGCCATGGTCAGAAGAAGGTTTTTCAAGCAGGCTGCAGAAAGCTGCTGCAGGCTCAGTCCTGCCCTGCTCCCTCCACACAGCCCAGCTGAAGAGCAGCTGAGACCTGAAGCAGGAGCTCATCCCAGTAGGACAGGGCTGGCATCAGTTTAAGTAGCCAATCATTGCTTAAATGTTTCTATGTTCCTGATTTCAAATATAGCCCAAAGCAGCAATTCCACATCCTTGATTCATCCAGCATAGAAAATCCTTCCTGACTATTGTGACTGACTATTTTTTATTTTCCAATTTCATATAATGTCCCCCACTAATATGTTATGAGACAGGAAAGCCCAGCACCATTTGCTGTTCCATCATTTTGGTTCTGTTATAAATGATTCACCAGGCTCACAGACAATTCATTTTCCTTGTAATGGTCAGACCTCTGGGTCTCATCCCAGTCTTAGTGGTTTCTGCACCTCTGCTACATCCCAATTGCCAGCTACCAGAGCTGGGCTCTGCATGGAACTGGGGGATTTTCCATCCCAGCCTTTCCCAGGTCTCCCACATCCTGTCTACCTGGAGACCAGGAGCCAGGGACTGCCACAGTGCCCAGCAGGACACCCTGGCTGCTCTCCCCTCTTCCTGACTGCGCCAGAGAGAAAGTGGGACGGGGAGGAGGGAAGGGAGGGGCTGAAGGATTAAACAAGACAGACCAGAAAGCTTTGCATTTTTCCCCTAATACTCAGCTATTTAATGACTAGTTTGATGATAAGCATGAAATTAAATAGACAAAGAAAATTCTCTCATGTCTAAGAAGTCAGCAGATAATTAGGCTTTGATGGGGACATTCTGAGGCAGTTTCTACTTATTTTGTGAGCCTGATTTGATGCAGGGGCTGTCTCAGTTGTCCCTGCAGTCAAGCTCTGCTCATCTTTCCTGGCCAGAGCTCTGAGAGATGTTCATGCTTGCTGATGCTTCCTTACCCAGCAGGTGCTAATCCTCTGGAAAAGCCTTCCTCAACAGGAAAAAGCTTTCTACCCCTTTCAGTTTCCATTTCCCATGTTCATCCTCTTTTAAATTCCATAGAGCTCACTTCATCCAGAGCAATAGTAACAGAAAGCTGTACAAAGAATTTGGAACTCAGATTTGTCTTCTCTCCTTGTGAGGGTAAAATCAGCAGCAGTGTGAGGAGCAGTCCTTCAGCAACTTTAAACCCAAATTCATTCTTCCTGTGCCTATTAACAGATGGAAGTCTTTCAAGTCCAAAAGTTTTGAAATCCAGAAAACAATCAGCTCAAATTTTCAAACACAAACCCACCGGCTCCTAGGGCCTGAGGACCTAAATAAGAAAACCATGACATGTCAGATAGTGGGAATGCATAGCACCCTGGTTCCTCCAGAGGCAGCCAGAATCTGAGCACTCCAAAGTGTCAGGGGAAAAAAATCCCTTTTCTCCCATGTAAACACTCCTAAGGATATAATATGCTTTATTTTCAGGAAAACGCTGGTTTGTTATGGCAACACTTCAAGTCAAAATCAGAAATGCAAACCGTCTCCAAAGTAGGAGCCATGAAATCAGAGGTGACCAGGGCTGTCAGCAAAGTGAGGCTCATCAGGCGTCTGCCAGGAGCATCTCTCAAACCTTGAGGTTGGACAGAGGTGATTAAAGAAGGGAGAGCTGGAAAATAGGGGAGAAAGGGAAGGAAGGGGAAAACATAAGAAATCCCTTCTGTGAAGCAAAAGGGAGTAGTGTGCCTTTACACATGGGATTTAAAAAACAAAGCAAAGTGGAGAGCATGAGTGAGTGAACCAGAGCTGCTGCATCTGCACTGTAAACTTTGGGGCTGGAGAAAAGGAGGAGGAATCCAGCATTGAGCCAAGGGTCATTGGTAGATGAACCAAGCTGTCCTCAGAGCAACAGCTGCCCAGGTTTTGAGAAGAAGTTCTTATCATTCCAGTTAAAATGTTGGAACTGGATCCAACTCAGTGTTAGATTCTTAATTCTGACTGTCCACGAGGTTCCTTTGTTTTTATAGGTTAGAGATTAGTATGTATTTTAATTAAACCATGTTTCTATTTTGACTGAAATACAACAATAATCAAAATAACATTAATAACAATCATAGCAACTAATTGTTGTTATTATTGTTATTGTTATTATATCTCTCTCCAGGCCTAAAGCAAAGCTTCTGCTTTGTTGCCATATCAAATCCTATAAAGTAAAGGGCTTTAATGGAGCCATAAGCCTAATCTTAAACGTTTAACTCTGATACTGAGTCAGATCTTGAGCTTCTTGTTCAGTCTTGAGTGTGGCAAAGCTCTCTGCAGCTTTGTCAGATCCTTTAGGATCTTTCTCATGAGCATTTTCTTTTTCTCTCCTTCTCATAAAGCACCATCCTGATGTGCTTACTGAGCACCACGAAGATGTCCACCAAGTTAAATTTAAATGACAAATCTGATAGACCCCACTGAAAAAATCAAACTAACACTCCACGATTTCTGCTTTGATCACAATATATGATTTGGAAAAATTCCAAATCTTTCAAAACCTGCCCCGCAAAGGAAAGAAAAACCCATTTAAAACCATTTCCTACTAAGCTCTGATCTCAAATACATTTTGCTGTTTATTTTTGGAGGGAGAAGACCAGCAAACTTGACAGTGCCCACGAGGAATGTCCAGCTGCCAGCGAGTTGTCCCTGGCTCTCCTCGGAGGAGTGATGGGAGGCGGAGGGAGCGTCCGCTCCTGGAATGCCGCTCTCCTGACAGCCAGAGACCCCCGGAGAGGCGGCGAGCCCTGTGCATCGCCCGCAGCTATCCAGCGACTCAAAGCTCAACCATCCCCGGGAAAGGTTAGCTTTTAATGGATGGTAAATGTTTGGGGAGACCTTTGACCAGCGCTAATACTGCAGCTGACCGGGCAGGAGCGGGGAGGGAATGACCCGCATTAGGCTGGGCTGCTCACTTTAGTGAACAATAACTGTCAAACCTCCTGCTTAACCCCCTGTCCCCTCGCTCTCCTGCCCCTCAGGTGCTCCCTGAACAGGTGAGACCTACCTTTGGGTCGCCCTTGTTCTGTGCAACCATCAAACCACCCCAGAGCACCATGCTGTGTTGGAGAAGGTGCAGGAATACCTCCAGATGCCTCCAAAAATTCCTTTTAACTCATTTTTCAAGCATCCAAATTTGTTTCGGCCTTCTACATGGTCAGTAGCTTCATCTGCTCTGGCAAATATAAGAAAGCAGTGAGTGTGGAGGACTTGGATCCTGACTGGGTCATTCTGAGAAAGGCATGAATGGAGATATTTTGCTTCCTGTATCCTTAGCCTACACTACTGGGCTCAAAGTCCTCTGAGAGTCTCACACTTTAAGGTGTTCAGCATTCCCTGAAGACATGCACAGTATCCTCTGCAGATATTTCCACAAATATTCTTTTGTCAAACTGGAAACTCCTGGAGCCCCTAGGTAGGACATAACTCACATCTTTTGGTGCTCTCTTCACTACTTTTCCATGTCAGACGTTTCAGCTCTTTCGTTTTTAAAAATTTAAACTCTTTCAAGAGTCTTTCAGCTTGGCAAAATAATTATGATCATCAGGGGCGAAATGATGCAAAGTGAGTGTCCTCGTCCCCATTGCCAAGCACTGTCCACAGGGCAAGGAGGGCTCCAGCTGTGATCCTGTGGCTGTCAGGACTGACAGGACAGCAGCTTCCGTGGCTTTCTGCCCAGTGTCTTCCATGAGGAATTTCAGGGGAAAATATTTCACAGAGAGGGAATTGTGAATGGCTCATTAGGAATGAGTGGGAAAGAAGGCACCACATCATGATGACGTATCATGGAGGAAATGTGATTAAAATAAATATGAAACAGCAGAAACAAAGCTTCAGGCCTTAGACCAGTTCCTCAAGAGCCCCTTGAAGCAAATCCTGGATGTGTCCTCTCTCTGTGGTTGCAGATCATTGTGTGGGCTCATGGTCCTGTTGCCAGTTTTCCATTATCCTAATGCCTCGGGACTAGGAGACGGACTCTGTGAGGCTTCTGAAGTGCCACTATGGGAGCAAAAAGAGGGGTTGGATTAGAGTCAGGGAATGCACCTAGAAGTCCCAGCAAATACACAAGCTGAGTTTAAGTGTCTCTGGTTTGACAAGGAAAGAAAAATCATCATGACTGATTTACAGAGACACCCTGGTGAATGCTCCCATAACCTGACATTTTGCATGAAGTGAACAGAAACAATAAACTTGTGATTTTGCTACTTTTCTTATTGTCAGGTGGTATTTTCCCTTGCAGGCCTCTGGATCAACCCTGCAGGTTCTGCCAACTGAATCCTTGTGACTTTTAAAATCCCAGTCACAGAAATAATCCCAATTCTCACGGGAATTGAAGTACTGTCATAGTTTAGCATTGTTTCAATTGAGCCAATAAGAGGTGGCTTTTTGTGAACACCCATTCTTCAGACAGAAAAGCTGAGAGTAGCTCTCTTGAATTCTGGCCTTGGGAGGAGGTGGCCAGCCCAGGCTGAGCGGGGTCCAGGCTGGCTGCTCGGCCTGGTGTGGCTGACCCTGGGCTGATCTGATCTCTATGACCTGGCTGAGATTTTCCTGTTTTCCCAGAGGGGTGGTGAGGGGGCTGCTGAGCCCCTCACCGGGGAGCCCGCCGGGCCCTGTCCTGGGGGACGTCGGGCCCCCTTCCTGGCAGGGCCTGCTGCTCTCTTTTCCAGCAGAGCCACCAAACCATGCTGGCCAGAGGCTCTATCAGCACTGAATGTGGCAGAAACCAGCACCGAGGGTGGCCCCGAGGCCAGGAGGGGCTCCAAGGCAGGAGGAACCCCAAGACAGAGAGTGGCCATGTGGCCGGGATTGCAGCAGCCAGGACAGGGCCGGGCAGCCACAGCCACCCCAGCATGGCTCACAATGGACTTCATCTGCCCGGCTACTTTGAGCCAGATTTACTGCATGTAAAACAACAAAAATATTTGCTGCAGTTTTTTTCTTAGTCTCAGCACCTCAGCAGAGCCAGGCCAGCTCGCATGATGCTGGCAGAAAACCACGTGGCCCTCAGAGAGGCACGGCAATGCTCCATTCTCAATACAGAGCTTGGATCAGATTAACCTTTTGGTATTGTAAAACTGTATAAAAACTGTTTCAACCGATGATAAAACAACTCTAGAAGTCAGTAAAGAAAAGGTTNCAACAAAAATATTTGCTGCAGTTTTTTTCTTAGTCTCAGCACCTCAGCAGAGCCAGGCCAGCTCGCATGATGCTGGCAGAAAACCACGTGGCCCTCAGAGAGGCACGGCAATGCTCCATTCTCAATACAGAGCTTGGATCAGATTAACCTTTTGGTATTGTAAAACTGTATAAAAACTGTTTCAACCGATGATAAAACAACTCTAGAAGTCAGTAAAGAAAAGGTTTAATTGAAGAGAATGCTTTGAACTTAGATTTAAAATCTTTTATGAAGCTCTGGTAAAAATATATATTTGATATATCAGACTTTGTTTATTTTNACGTGGCCCTCAGAGAGGCACGGCAATGCTCCATTCTCAATACAGAGCTTGGATCAGATTAACCTTTTGGTATTGTAAAACTGTATAAAAACTGTTTCAACCGATGATAAAACAACTCTAGAAGTCAGTAAAGAAAAGGTTTAATTGAAGAGAATGCTTTGAACTTAGATTTAAAATCTTTTATGAAGCTCTGGTAAAAATATATATTTGATATATCAGAATTTGTTTATTTTTTCTGTGACTTATTGAAATATATTGGGGGAAAGTAGTAATTTTAGTACTACTGTGAGTTAAAGTATTAGTAGTTGAAACAAATAGATATTGCTGTGATTTAATGAAAAACTTTAAGAGAAATGAGAGAGATGAAAAAGATAGTACAAAAAACTTTTCTTTCCAGAAATAGATGAAGAAAAAACTGTTGTGTACTAAAGTAGCTCATTCTTAAAAAATGACACCCCAATAGTAGATATAGTCTATAAAAGCAGCTGTGTAAAAGCAAAAAACTTTGATACTGAAAATAAGATTTTAATTCTGGGCCGCTGATTTTGTTTGTGACATAGCATAACAAGAGAAACTCTTCTCCCTAAGTGAACTGAGAAAAAGACTATTTTAAAAGCAGTAGGCTGACTGAAAGTCGTGAGTTTTATCTTTACATTGTCAGTGAAAAAGAAAGGAGGTGTTCTGAAATTTTATTCGAATTGTCTTATTATTGTTTTCCCCTTTAGTTCTGTTAATAAAGTTTTTCTTTGTATATTTTCAAGTTTAAATCTGCTTTGCTTTCTTTCCTTTTAATCCTATCTCACAACAAAAAATAAACCTGCCACATTAATTGGTGCATTAGCTGAGAGACACCAAATTAACCCCATGACTAGTATTTATTGTCATGGCAGTGCTAGAACCAAAGCTATGCCCAGTCTACTGGAGAGGAGAAAAGAGCTTGAAGGGTCACTTTGCAAGAGCCACTGCAGTGAATGCACAGGGATTTGTGTTGTCTGACTTTGTTTTCTGAGCCCAGGCCAGATCTGACAGTCGGAGGCACATGAGATACTGGGAAGACAGAGGGTGGTGGTCCTATGGAAATATCCCATGTCAGGCTGTATCACAGTCAGAGACTAAGCTGAATCACATTCAAACAGCTCTGAAATGCTTCACCTTTCCCCAGAAGGGGCATACGTTCACCTTCCCGTGGACTCATCATCATAGGTAGCTTCTTCCTTACTGCAGAGGTTCTCCACAGACTGTGCATCCACTCTTGGACAGTGCATCCCTATCTCCAGGACTCCAGCCACAGGTGTCACAGATCTTTAGCGAGAGAATGGAAGTGGTCACCAGAATCTTCATCGTTTGGGAAATGAATCTTTCCTCCAGGTAGTCAACAGGTCCCTCATCATGGCCTTCCTTGCTCCATCTCCAGCTGGGTTGATAGCAGGTCCTATTTGGACATCCCTGAAATGCATAAACCTTGGTTGGGTGTGGGAAAGTCTGTACCTGGCCTGGACCTTGGACTTGTGCTTGCAGGAAGACTCCTGGGATGGATCCCTGGTAGGACACAGATGTCACCATACACCCACTGCCCTGACACCTCTGCTGCCCAGGGAACCCCAGGGGCTGGATGCCATGGCCCTGGTCCAAATCAGCTGTAGCACAGTGAATAGATGACAGGATAAGAATATGTCCTGTCCTAGGAATCCCATGGGCATTGCTTCTGGGCATTGCTGCTGGACACTCCACAGATCCATGGAGACCTTTGAGCACCTTCCAATGCCTAAAGGGGTTTCAAGAGAGCTGGAGAGGGACTTTGGACAGGGACAGGATAAAGGGCAATGACTTCCCACTGACAGGCAGCAGGGTTTGATGGGATATTGGGAAAGAATTCCTCCCTTTGAGGGTGGGCAGGCCCTGGCCCAGGGTATCCAGAGCAGCTGTGCCTGGGACAGTGGAAGGTGTCCCTGCCCATGGCAGGCGGTGGAGTGAGATGAGCTTTAAGGTCCCTTCCCACCCAAACCATTCTGTGATGTGATACATGCCTGTACCTGTGTGCAGGTGAGTGGTGTGCACGTGTGTAAATATGTGTGCAGACACCTGTGTGTGTGGGGGGGGGTGGATGTGAGTGTGTGTATGGCCATGCCTGCATTTGTGCACAGGCATCGATGTGCATGTTTTGGAAAAGAAAAGAGGAGCTTTTTCTGGGAAAAGGATGACAAGCTCTTAGTGCTCCCAGTCTGGAATTGCTCACTGTGGTGGGAGGCAGTGGGATATGGCACAGCCCTGACCAAAGCCTGGACAGGAATAGAAGCCCAGTCTCCAAGCCTGGCACAGGCCCTGGAAGCAGCAAAGATCTGGGCAGTGCATGCAGAATGATGGAACAGAAGAACACATCTGGCTAAGAACAACCAAAGTGGCTTTTGCATCATCATTCCCAATATTGTCAGTGTCAGTCTGGGAAAATCTGTGCAGGAAAAGCAGAATACTCAGCTGAACCTGGAGCAGACTGGCTGAGATGCAATCCTGCTGCCAAAGGCTGGTGGTGATGGAGAACGCCAGCATGAAAATGAGCTGGCAGTCATTCGCTGCAAGCAGGACAAGCTGCCTGATGGAATCTGTGTGGAGGAGAACAGCTGAAAGCAGGAGGAAGCTCTTGTCAGTGCTCAGTGCCTCTGAAACACTGCATTCAGTTGTGAGCTGCCAGTTCAGAAACAATGGGGAGAAACTGGAGAGGGACCAGGCAAGGCAACCAAGATGGTGAAAGCCTGGGGCACATGGTCTGCCAGGAGAGGTGGAGGAAGAGGCTGGTTTGGCAGAGATGTGGAGGGAAGGCATCACCTTCTGCTGGGCAAAAGGAGACTGAGGACTTCTTAGAGCAGCCAGTACCTTTTGTAGGGCCAATACACAAGCACGACAGAGTCAAACTCTTGTCACTGATGCCAGACAATAGAAGAAGGGTCAACAAACACAAACTGGAGCTTAGGAGGTTCAGGTTGGGCATTAAGAATCATTCACTGTCCAGGAGGGTGGTGCAGCCTTGGGCCCATTGCCAAGAGAATCTTTATCCCCCTTTATCCTGTATTTACAGGGTCAGTTGCACAAAGCCCTGGTTATCCCGATCTGATCCTGGGCTCATCCTGCTCCAGGGAAGGTTGGGCTGGAGATTTCCAAGGGTCTCTTTCCACCAGAACTGTTTTGATTCCTATGGCTCAGTTTCTTTGAGCGTTCCTTTCTCATGAATGTGCACTCTTCCTCAGGTTACCACTCTTTCATGGAGGTGAAGGAGTTTTGTTAACACTCTTGCAAGGCTTCCCACACACTCTCCACGCAAAATCTCCACCCGTCACAAATTCCATCTAAGATCCTTGCACAGACAATAATGAGGGGCCACCAATATCCTTGTCCTTTCTGTAGGCTTTTCTCATGGGTTTCACCTTGGTCCTACCCTTCTCCAGTGTGGCCACACAGCAGCACCCTCACGTGATGCTCTGCCTGGGTGTCATCAGGGAGCAGAGTCCTGTCTGCAGGAGGTGAAAGCAGGATGTTTCACTCACAGTGGGGCTCACTGTGGCTGAAAGTGGGAATCTGGCTTGGGGAGGACACGGTGTGGGAAAGTGGGTGTTGTGACTGTGGAGGTGATGTGGGAGCACCAAGGCCCACCACGTGAAGGTCCATGACAAGGACAAGGAAGGTCCATGACAAGATGTTGAGTATGCAAAGTGGAATGAAACACAGGAGGCTGTGATCTACATCTGGAGAGGGTGATGATGTGTGGAGGCAGCAACTTGAAGGTTCCATGGGCGGGAGGAGAGCACCAAAGGCTGATGGAAAGGCCCCCAGACAGGCTGAGCAAGGTCCAACAGAACTCTCCTTCTCCTTGCATGCTGATGGTACATCTGACATGAAACAGGCTGGCACAAACTTAACCAATCAGCCCTATTTGAGCCAACCTGAGCTGGCACAAGAAGTTTATTCCAGCTCAGCTCCCTGAGTCGAGAGTCTGGATCACTGAGAGCCCTCAAGTCAGATTTAGCTATCACTGAACTGCAGTTGTAAATCACAACCTCCCATGTACGCCTTCCTTTCAGAAAAAACAAGCATCAAAGGATTCTCTTAGGAGCTTCCCCTCCTACTCGTTCTATCTCATTTTTCAATTTGAGGGAAATCATTGTATGGTAATTTCACCTCCCTCCTCTCAGTTTCTTCCATTTGTCTGATGCCTTTGGACACTGCTCCAGTGTCAGTGAATATGCAAATGCCACTTTGTTTGTCTTGCCTTGGGACAATGAAGGCTTTGAAATGTAGATGTGGGAGCTTCAATTTGTCTTGCTAAGAAACCACTTTCTCTTTAACTCTTATGTTTTTATACAATTCAATAGAAGGACTCTTCTCTTTCACTGTCACACCCAGCTAAGCCATTCACCCTCATTTAGACACAGTGAAATATATTTCATCTGGTCACTGGTTTTCTTTGCTGAACTACATCACAAATTAGATGTTTCTAAAAGCTATTTCATTTAATCCTGAGCAGCATGGCAGCTGTCTGGTTTTTCCCAGAATTACACGAAGTGTGTACATTACACCTAAACATAGCTGAGAGATGCACAGGGTCTAGAGAGCCCTCCTGGTTTAGACATAGGGCTGCCAAATCTCAATCAAGCCCAAGATCCTTTTAGTTCAGTGCTGTGTTCCTGGCTCTGCCCAGGTGAAATCCATAAGGAAGGTGATAGGAGCAAATTGATTAGAGAATGAAGCCAATCAAAGACGTTCCAGGGCACTTTTGTAGCAGGAGGNCAGGCAAGGCAACCAAGATGGTGAAAGCCTGGGGCACATGGTCTGCCAGGAGAGGTGGAGGAAGAGGCTGGTTTGGCAGAGATGTGGAGGGAAGGCATCACCTTCTGCTGGGCAAAAGGAGACTGAGGACTTCTTAGAGCAGCCAGTACCTTTTGTAGGGCCAATACACAAGCACGACAGAGTCAAACTCTTGTCACTGATGCCAGACAATAGAAGAAGGGTCAACAAACACAAACTGGAGCTTAGGAGGTTCAGGTTGGGCATTAAGAATCGTTCACTGTCCAGGAGGGTGGTGCAGCCTTGGGCCCATTGCCAAGAGAGTCTTTATCCCCCTTTATCCTGTATTTACAGGTTCAGTTGCACAAAGCCCTGGTTATCCCGATCTGATCCTGGGCTCATCCTGCTCCAGGGAAGGTTGGGCTGGAGATTTCCAAGGGTCTCTTTCCACCAGAACTGTTTTGATTCCTATGACTCAGTTTCTTTGAGCATTCCTTTCCCATGGATATGCACTCTTTCTCAGGTTGCCACTCTTTCATGGAGGGAAAGGAGCTTTGTTAACACTCTTGCAAGGCTTCCCACACACTCTCCACGCAAAATCTCCACCCGTCACAAATTCCATCTAAGATCCTTGCACAAACAATAATGAGGGGCCACCAACATCCTTGTCCTTTCTGTAGGCTTTTCTCATGGGTTTCACCTTGGTCCTACCCTTCTCCAGTGTGGCCACACAGCAGCACCCTCACGTGATGCTCTGCCTGGGTGTCATCAGGGAGCAGAGTCCTGTCTGCAGGAGGTGAAAGCAGGATGTTTCACTCACAGTGGGGCTCACTGTGGCTGAAAGTGGGAATCTGGCTTGGGGAGGACACGGTGTGGGAAAGTGGGTGTTGTGACTGTGGAGGTGATGTGGGAGCACCAAGGCCCACCACGTGAAGGTCCATGACAAGGACAAGGAAGGTCCATGACAAGATGTTGAGTATGCAAAGTGGAATGAAACACAGGAGGCTGTGATCTACATCTGGAGAGGGTGATGATGTGTGGAGGCAGCAACTTGAAGGTTCCATGGGCGGGAGGAGAGCACCAAAGGCTGATGGAAAGGCCCCCAGACAGGCTGAGCAAGGTCCAACAGAACTCTCCTTCTCCTTGCATGCTGATGGTACATCTGACATGAAACAGGCTGGCACAAACTTAACCAATCAGCCCTATTTGAGCCAACCTGAGCTGGCACAAGAAGTTTATTCCAGCTCAGCTCCCTGAGTCGAGAGTCTGGATCACTGAGAGCCCTCAAGTCAGATTTAGCTATCACTGAACTGCAGTTGTAAATCACAACCTCCCATGTACGCCTTCCTTTCAGAAAAAACAAGCATCAAAGGATTCTCTTAGGAGCTTCCCCTCCTACTCGTTCTATCTCATTTTTCAATTTGAGGGAAATCATTGTATGGTAATTTCACCTCCCTCCTCTCAGTTTCTTCCATTTGTCTGATGCCTTTGGACACTGCTCCAGTGTCAGTGAATATGCAAATGCCACTTTGTTTGTCTTGCCTTGGGACAATGAAGGCTTTGAAATGTAGATGTGGGAGCTTCAATTTGTCTTGCTAAGAAACCACTTTCTCTTTAACTCTTATGTTTTTATACAATTCAATAGAAGGACTCTTCTCTTTCACTGTCACACCCAGCTAAGCCATTCACCCTCATTTAGACACAGTGAAATATATTTCATCTGGTCACTGGTTTTCTTTGCTGAACTACATCACAAATTAGATGTTTCTAAAAGCTATTTCATTTAATCCTGAGCAGCATGGCAGCTGTCTGGTTTTTCCCAGAATTACACGAAGTGTGTACATTACACCTAAACATAGCTGAGAGATGCACAGGGTCTAGAGAGCCCTCCTGGTTTAGACATAGGGCTGCCAAATCTCAATCAAGCCCAAGATCCTTTTAGTTCAGTGCTGTGTTCCTGGCTCTGCCCAGGTGAAATCCATAAGGAAGGTGATAGGAGCAAATTGATTAGAGAATGAAGCCAATCAAAGACGTTCCAGGGCACTTTTGTAGCAGGAGGTGCTTCTGTTGTGCTTAACCCCAGACAGCAAATAAACACCCCAGAGCCTCTCACCCCACACACACCCCCAGTGGGCAGGAGAATAGAAAAAAGTAAAAAACTCATGAGTTAAGAACAGATTAATACTTGAAACAAAAGAAATGTTATCAATAATAATGACAATAACAATAGTAATGAAAAGGGGACAAATGAATAAAACCCAAAGCAAAGGAATAAAGCCCACCCCGTTATCCCCAGGAATCATCAGCTCCTGGGCAGCTCCTCCTGTTTGTATCCTGGAAATGACTCTCTGGTGTGGAATATCCCTTTGGCCAGTTCAGGTCACCTGTCCCAGCTCTGCTCCTTTCCAGTTTCTTGAGCACCTGCTTGCTGGCAGAGCCTGAGTAAGAGAAAAGACTTTGATTTATGGTAAGCACTCCTCAGAAACAGCTAAAACATGGACGTGTAATCAACATTATTATCACACTAAATCCCAAACACAGCACAAAGAGGAGAATCAAATCCATCCCAGCTGAAACCAGGAGGACCTGTGAGTTTGGTGCCTCCATAAATGCAGTGAGTGTGTAATTGAGAAAGGACCAGTGCAGAACGGGGCCCCAGGTGTCAGCAGAGACCTGTCCCTGCTGGCAGGACCTCCTCCCTCCAGAAACACCCACATGGAAAAACAGACAACCCTTGTGCTGTGAACCATGCCCCACAGTGTCTGGTTGTGGGGTACAACCTAGTGCCCTCTGCACAGCCCTGGCACACCAGGCCAGTGGTCTCAGTCCTGTTTGAATTAACAGGAGAGCTGGATGGCTGCACTGAGGCTCGAGCCCCTGTGCTCACACCATGAGTTTTCATGTGGTTGTTTCCAGGGAGGACAATCCCTCTGTTCTGGGACACTTCTGGTGATGTACCTCAGTGTGGTGGAGGTTCAGGATGAGGAGCTGCTCTGGCATCTGCCACCTCTAGAATGAAGCTGGTCACTCACCCTGTGATGACTGCTCTGATCCAACCCTTCAGTCTCACCTCAAGCCTGCCTGGTGACACAACCCCAGTGACCCAGGGCTGACCTCCTGCTCTGCTTCTGCAAGGGCAGGACAACTACAAACCACGTCCACCTGCCCTTCTCTAAAATCACCCTGAGCACCAGCAGTGAGTAACTCTGTCCCTGGCATCAACTTCCATGGGTGGTTCCACCCCTCCTGCCCATGTCTGATCACTGTGATCTATTCTTACTCTTAAGGGACAGAAATGTTTTCCTCCTTGAGCTCCTCAGCTGGAAGTTCCAGTCCCCAGACCTGTGGAAGTCTCCTACCTGCTTGCCCTGCTCATATTTTCATCCTTGAGATATGTAGGTGTCCTTTTAGTCAGAGATTACTGTTAGGTTCTTATCTGCTTGGTTAAATCACAAAGCTTGTTCCGACAAGCACATGTACAGGTTGTTTTTAGTCCTTGGGAGAAAACTTTGTCTGTATCTCATCATCCCATGCAGAATAATTGTCTTAGGTTAATTGGGTTAATTAAAGAATGCCACAGATTGAATTATTAGCTGAGTTCTAGCTGAATATTTTTTATAACTGCATTCCTCTGTGTGGCAAACCAGATTTGATTTCAACTGCACTTTTTACCTGTGAATTCAAATGTTCTAAAGCAATCTTTTTTGCTTCTGCTTATATGATGTAGTGTTTGAGGAGGCTGGGGAAACTCGGTCCAAGAAAGACTGCAAAAAATACATAGATTGAGATCCACAGCTTTTGTTATGGTTTTACTGACAGAATTGAAGTTCACACACAAAATCTCCAATAGGCTGCTCTTCATCATGTTGATCATCATAAAATCTTAGGTTAAAAAGGACCCTCTTACCTTTGATTCCTCCATACCTAAACTGAATTGTTCAATCCTCCCGTGGTAAGCCTTGGCCCACACACCTGACTGCCCCACCCAAACCTCTGAGTGATTGAACCTTGGAGGAATTTTTTCAATTCAACATGAAAAAAAAAATTCAAATGACAGCTTGTGATTGAGCAGGATGAGCCCAGAGTCAAAAGTGGCCCCTATGGAAGAGCTGGATGCAGATGTGATGAAGGAATCTCTCCACATGTGAAAGATCTTCCACATCTTCATTCTGAGCCCTCTCAGTGGGTCCCAGCAGAGCCAGTGGAGCTTCTGAGGGCTCAGGGTTGTGCTGAGCACAACTCTGTCCTTTCTGCAACCCCTTCTCCTCACTGATTAATGGACATCCACTGCAGGGGCAGTTCTGCTGCTAATTCACAATTCCCTACTGGGAAATGCCAAGACAATTTGTGGTTTCACTTTTGGCTTTCAACCCCTTCCCAATTCCTATCCCAGCCTGGCTCAAGGTTTCAGTGCTGGCCCCATGGCCTACGATCCCAGAGAGACAGAATTCAGCCTCACCTCTTTGCCCTGCCGTTGCCTGTTGCCTGATCCATCACCCCACGATCTCCTGCTTTGTGGGCAGCTCCTCAAAAATGCTGGATTTGGGATTGGGAGTGACTGAAAATCCTAAATCACACATTGCACAGTTCAGTCGCCATTGCTTGAGCCCCTCACAAATCTCACCAGAAGTTTACAAAAAGACCCAGGAGCATATTTCCAGCACAAGTCAGGACTGGGGGAAACAAAGACTACAACAGGAAGCAGAAAACAAAATCTGACAAGTAAAAATGGCTTAAAATTAACATACAATAGCAGATTGTTTTCAAAGATAATTTAGGGGAAGTTTTCATGAGGTTGTTATCTTTTAATTTCTTGATACATTTGTTCACTGTTGCTCCAAGTTCTCCAGGATTTAAGGATGCTTGGAACACATTCCTTAAAAGTAAAGGAAATGCTCTGTATCTCACAGTGAAATTACAAAACCTCTTAAATATACTTTCAAGAATAGAAACAGCCTTGTTAAAAGAATGAACTGCCAGTGCACTGAAGGGTGAAATGCAATAGGAAACTGACTTGATAAAAGGATAATTCCAGTAAATGAATAACACTTCCCTTGTATCACACAAAATACATAATGCTCAGCTGATAAAAATAGCAACGGCAGCGCATGTTCTGAGCAGCTTTTCTGGCAAACTTGGGTGGGAGCCTGTTGAGAGGAAGCTTTACAATCAGTCCACATGAGAAGTGAGAAGTGTCATGATCCAAAGCAATCCTAGATGATCAACAGAGCTAAAAATTATTTCAAATGATGTCATTCTTGTTGTTGAAAATATCACCGCCTGTACCAAGGGGAGGGTGCAGGTGAGTGTCCAGAGCCTGACACTGTGTGGATGAGATCCAGCTCCTTTCTGGAGCTGGGAAGTCAAGAATCAGCCCGTGACCCTGGGCTCTGGTCATGCTCAGAGAAGGGAAAAGGCTCAGAGCAGCTCACGTGGCCTTTCTTAAAGTGTTTGTCCTCTGTGGGCCTGGTTCTTCCACCGGCCAGAAAGGGAGCCCAGAGCTCAGGTGAGGCCTTTGGATGAGCTGAGGAAGCTCTGACAAAGAGTGAGGGCACTGTGTCATACAATCACAGAACCACAGAATGTCCTGAGTGGGAAGGGACCCCCAAGGATCAGCCAGGCCCACCCCTGGCCCTGCACAGACACCCCAGGAATCCCACCCTGGGCATCCCTGGAGCAGTGTCCAAACACTCCTGGAGCTCTGGCAGCCTCAGGGCTGGGATCATTGCCTGGGGAGCCTGGGGGAAGAACCTTTCTCTGAGATCCAACCTGACCCTCCCCTGGCACAGCTTCATGTCAGGACTCCTTAGGAAGGATCCCTGACTAAATGGCAAGACTTGAAAAGGATTATCCTTGCCAGAAAGAATGAGGAATGCCACATTTATTCATCTGATCTAGCAGTGTACTCCAGATGAATCTTGTCCTCTGCTCTTCTCTTTCTAATTGCCAAAAATGGCTGTGAACTTGAGGCTCATTGGAAAGCTGTGGATCTGGGAAATCAAGGGGTGGGATGTGGAACATGCCAGTCAGCCAGCACTGATTCCTCAGCCCACATAGCTTCAGAGAGTGTCCAAAGTGCCAGACACACCATTTCCCTGCCGCCCTCTAGTCAGGCTCTGAAGGCTTAAACAGTGGTGACAATTTGTGGGCACTCAAAGTCAGATGTGAATGTGGTCTCATGGTCACAGGAGTCAGAACAGACACACTAATGCTGAACATTAACTCATAGCCCTGCAGAGGAAGAAGGTGTGGGAACTGCCTGCCTGAATCAGCCCTGAGATTGACTCCAATGCATTCAGAGCCATGGGCTGAACCTGTCCCACTAAGCACACCCCAAATGAAAAGTGTTTCCCTAATCCTGTGAAAATATTTGTATTCCAATGAGGACCAGAGTTGCAATGTACTGATTTTAGAGGCTGGAGACGTTAAGAATGAGCATGGCAAGCAAGGGAACCATTCAGTCCTCCCACTTTGGAAGAGGTGTCCATGTCCTACAGTAAATCTCCGTGATCTGGTGCTAGCAGGTGACAGGCACTCATGGGACAGTAGCCAAAGCTCTGCCACACTGTGTGAGCACTTTGGCTGAAGGGGGAGTGAGGAAGATGAAGGCTCTGTCCTGCCAGGCCCTCTGAAGAAACGGGTTTCTCTTTCAGCATGGCCAACCTCTGCAAAACTCTTCTTCAAGCTGCTCTGTTGGTGGCAGAAGCAGCTGGAGCCCTTCTGAGGTCAGATAGTGGAATTTTTGCTAGAGGCATTTTTTGTCTCAACAGAGATGCCGCCAGTTTGTTCGGCTGAAAGATCTAAAGTCGGGGCCGCTGCAGCAGAAATCCACTTGCTTGGGCCAACCACTGCCCACCCACCCTGGAACGACTCCAACACACTCCCTAGACCCCCCAGATCTTGTTTAATCTTTAATGCACCTCCAGTCGCCCTGGGCTGGACAGCACAGCGAGATAGCAGTGATGATTAGCTGCTGACCCCTGGGCTGTGCTGGGCACTGGGAAATGCTGCTGACCCTCCATCGATCCCGGCCGTGTCCTCCGGGCAGGAGGAATCATTAGTGCTCCCGATGGAGGGGCCTGCAGTGCCTCTCACTCTGCTGGGTGCAGGCACACGGAAAAGCCACAGGCACAGCAGACCTGTCCTACCTGTTCCTGCTGCCCTGACTCTCAGCTGGGCTGTCCTGAGGTGTCTGGTGGAGTAAGGGATGGGGGAGGGAAGAAGGAGCGTGCCCTGCACACAGCCCCTGCCGTGCTTCCTGCATCCCGCGCTCCCCGTGCCGAAGAGGAGCAGCTCTGCTGTCCTGTCTGCAGTGGGTCTGCAGCCCCTGGCAGGCACACCACCCCAGAGATTCCTGCACTACCCACCCCTTGCTATCTGCACCCAGCTTTGGTGCTGGAATGGAAATACACACAGAGAGGGAAAAGGATCGGGAGAGGCATGGCCCCACCAAAGAGGAACTTCTCCAATACTGGAGAAACCCAAGATCTGGGGTCAAACATCATTATATAGGACAAAAGGTGGGGTTGGCAATGACATTGAGGGAACTCAGATCAGACAAAGCAATGGAAAATAGCAAAAGTAACAGACATTATGGCCAACAGAAGAAATAAGGGAACTTCTCTCTTACTAGTGAATAAAAGGAGCATTTGGTTCAACAGGAGAAGGGATTGAGAACCCAACAGTAGAAGAAGAAAGTAGAAAGAAAATGAAGAGATGAGGGAGCTTAAAGATAACTGGATAATTCCACTGTGATCATGCCCCATGGGCTGGACACCAAGAGGGCAAAAGCTTCCCCTTTTCTTTAATTCATCCTTAGATAAATGAAAATAATAGTTTTATAATAATAAACAATTATTATTTTTAATATAAAATAATTTATATTTGAAAATTACACCCTAAATACATTAAAGACTAATTTCCCTAAGGAAAATAATTTCTCTAAGAGAAAGCAAATGGTTAAACAATACTGAGAATGTGTTTTGTGCAGGTTCTATCCAGGGTCCATCTGGGGGTACTGCTCTG
>VZTB01009282.1:75187-124111 GCA_013397245.1 Thryothorus ludovicianus
CCCCAGCACATGACACTGCACCTGGTGCTGCAGCAAATGTCTTCTGGCTCAGTGCATGCTGGGCCTGGGATCCAACAGCCAAAATCCATTCCCAGGTGCTTGTAGGGCTGTAGGAAAGCAGTTGGTAACAGACAGAGCAAAGGTGACAAAATCTAAGGGCTGTGTTGTACATTCAGCTAAAAGCATCCCTGTAGGTAGAGTATCTCCAAGGGTTCTGCCAGGACTCCAAAACAGGGCCAGCACCTGAGCACTTCTAATGTGGGACCTTTCCCATGGAGTCTTGGGAGTTATTTCTGCATCCAAAATGTTCCACCAACGGATGTTGACAACATCATCAAGATCTGGTAGATCTGAGGCATCAGATTCTACAGACCTGATATCTACTAACCAAGAAAAAAAGGAGGATAATCTCCAAAATCCTCTGGAAAACATTCATAACTCTGGGTAAAAAAAAAAGAGCAGAGAAATGTAATTTCTGTGGGAAAATATCTTAGTAGGAAATTAAGATTGTCAGTAAGTACAGAAAACTTGGGACATGGACAAAAGGTATACAAAGATTTCAGCAATTTATATTTTGATGGACAGGTTCTGTCTCATGTGGCTGCCAAGATGTCTTATCTATAGCCATTAATATTTCAAGTTGCTGTGTCAAAGGGGATGCTGATAGGAATGGATCATTTGGCTGCGAGCTGGCAGAGGTGATCCCTCCCAAATCACATCCCAGGTTTCTATCAAAGCCTTGGGACAAGGCTGGAAGTCAGAGCCAGGCCAAGCCCAGCAAAGCTGGCAGAAGGTTTTGTGCATTTCAAAAATGAGGCCTGGCAGAAACTTTTACCCAAAGCCTTTCAGACAAGTGCAGAAGAAAGGCATTAGCAAACATAGCACAGGCTGCAGAGGCCACTGTCCCAGGCACGGCTGTGGGATTTAAAACTCAATTAAGCTGGGAAAAAGTAGAGTGGAGTTCATTTATCTTAAACCTTTAATACAGATGCCCTGCCTGGGAGGTGCCTCCTTCTTTTCCTGGGCTCACTCAGATTTGCAGCTTGAGACACCCAAGGTTAGGCTGGAAGCCACTGGAATGGTCACTTTTGGAAAAGTGGAGCCTGGAGCACACACATAGGGTCAGGTCCTGAGGCCTGGCTTTGTATGGCACAAACCAGGGCACAGAAAGGGGTTTTGCAGGAGCAGCACAGTGTGGGCACAGGGATCTCAGCCAGCCATCCCCCCACACGTCAGCAAACAGCCTCAGGTGGTATTTCAGCAGCCAGGTGGAGAATGGGGACAGTGGTGAGGCCACATGAGGGACACACAGCTCACACTTTGCTGCTATCTCTGTAGGGGATGTTGGATTTACACAATAATTTAGATGCAGTTGTGGAGGAGAGGGAAAAATTGCTTGACTGGGATTTGCCAGAACCCCCCAGTGATGACATGAAGCAGGACTGTGATTTGTGCTATTTATTAAATGTTCCCATTGAGCTGCTAGTCCCCAAAGCAATGGTACTTTGGTCATCCATGATGCTGCTTAGAGAAGGAACATGGCTGGGAAGACACTGATGTGTCAATAAAAGATATTTCCAGCATTTCCTGTATTTAAGATTTAACTTGCAAACTACCTTGTGTTTTCTCATAGAATCACAGAAATGTTTTGGTTAGAAGGGACCTTAAAAACTTTTTTGTGTCCTCTGGGTTGTGCTGCTCTCCTTTGACCTCAAAGAGCTCCCTGAAGACCCCACTGCCCAGGGAAGGGATGGTAGGAATGGCTGGGAGCTGCCCCAGCGTGTCTGTCCCAACCCAGCACATCTCCCAAAACACAGGACCCGACCCCAAAGGTTCTGATTTCCTGCACCCAGCAAGGGCAGGGATTTTCAGCATGGCCGCACAAATGAGCAGGGATCCCACTGGCCTGCTTTGCCAGGAGCTCTTTCCCATGACATTTTAATCCCACTGTGACAGTAACAAGCAGCACGAGGAGGTTTCACTGCACCCACCCAGCGCTCACACAACCCCTTCCACTCAACACCATGGAGAAAACAAATTCCTCACATCACCATTCTCCCAGGAAGAGATGATCTCAGGAAAACTATCTCCTTGCCAAGGCTGGGCTGGCCCCACGTGTGCCCAGTGTTGTGACACTGCTGAGGAAGGGTGGGACACCTCCCCATGTTCTGCCACCCAGTTCCCCACCTTTCCCTACAGGACCTTTCCTTCTCACAGCAAGACCTGACATTTCTGTGTAATCCTTGGACCCAAAGCCCTGCTGCCTTTTGGTGCCCTGGAAGAACTGAGAGGCAAAAACAGCCTGGAAGGTTGTGCTGAAGGTGACACTGGGGCAGTTGAGCCCCAGCAGAGAAGTAAAGTCTGTCTCCCCTCAGCACCTCTTCCTGATCCCTCTAAATTCCAGCTTGTGTTGGCCTCATGCTGTGCCCTGAGCATCCAGCAGAGCCTGGAGCCACTGCTTCTCCCCAGCCAGGCTGGGTGGGGATTCCTAATGCACCCTGGTACTGTCTGTCCCAAAAAATCACTCGAGCCTTTATGCACCCAGGAGGTTCTGTAGGTACCACAGTGGGGCAGAAGATGCATTAACTGGGAGTAACCGAGGATACAAAGCAAGCCCAATGCTCATCCATGAAGCAGCTGAAGGGCTGATACCTAGGACCTGTATGGCTTCCCTGAACCTCCAGGGATGGTGGTGACCCCATTTCAGTAGTGCTGGTTTAGGGGAGAAGAGCCATTCCTGGGGACCCCAGGCTGACCCAAGCCTGAACTGTGCTAGTGCCTGTGACAGACACACAGTGTGAGGCCTGCTCCCCTTGGCCTCATCCAGTCCCCAAGAAAATGCCACTGACCCAGTTAAGCCTGTCCAGAGAATTCTACTGCTGCTTTAGCTTCCCAGGGAAGCAGATTCTTCATGAATTGTGCTACTCTGAGGCTCAAGCTGGGCAGACCTTAGAAAACAACAGGGAAAGGTAGAGTAGAGCCTGAGAGTTGGTATGGGAAGAGGGTTGGAGAGGATCTGTGAGTGTTTCAAAATATTGAATCATCCCCCAGGAGAACCCAACCCCTCTTGGGGATATTCCCAATACACTTTCACTCAGTATAGGCCAAAGAACTGGACAGACACGTGCTGACCTTTAGAGCTGGCAACATCCTTCTGACAGTCCAGAAGTGAAACTCTGTGCAGAGGATCCAACTGGTGGTGGGGAAAGAGGGACCAAGTAATAGGATCCCAACCAGAAGGAAAACCACAGTGTGAAGTGGCTCTGGTGTGGCCACGATTGGCAGCTCTGGGCCCGGGCAGAGCTCTTGGCTCTTGGCTCTGGATGTGCCCTTAACCACACAGCTCAGCCTGGGCATCAGACACGGCCAAGGCCCTTCCTCTGGTCTTGTGGTGGTGTTGAGCACCACAATGTGAGGAGCTGTCACCATGCCATGGTGACCTCGTGTCTAAACAAGGTCTGGAGGAGCTATTTGAGACCACCTGGTAAAGCCATTCTCAGCCACAGCTGGAGCCAGCAGCTCCTGTGTGCCCAGGATGAAAGGCAAGGAGCCACTGGTTCAGCACTGACGAGCCACTGGTCTGGCACTGGAGAGCCACTGGTCTGGCATGGTCACTGCAGCCGAGGCCAGTCCATCATCCCTCCCTGATGAGTGAGCTGGGGTTCCACAGCTTCCCTGAGACAACCTCCCCTGGGAGAACCTGCAGAGCACAGGGCACCTTGCAGTCCTCTCTCTCAGACTCAAAAACATCTGCCCCAGTCCCATCAGCCCAGCTCCTGCTCGACTGCCACACCCACACATGGCACAGAGGCACCAGCCAAAGGGCAGAGCAACCAGGCAAAGGAGCATCGTTTGTTTTACTGCTCCAGGAAAGGTGCCACTGACATGTCCTGGATAAGGTTTGGCTCGCCAAAGTCACATTTCCTCAAGGCAAAAACACCTGAGCTCAGCTCACCAGGGCAGCCCTTACGGTTGGGTGGGCAGGAATGGGCATTCCCAATTATCTCCTGCACAGGGAGTGGGAAAAGGAGAACTACAGGAATGACATCACTGTGGCAGTGGAGGAATGGGGTTATTCAAAGGTATTTCCCAGGGGTGTTCGCTGAAAGACAGAAATGAACATTCTTAAAAAACAACGGGTATTTATTGACTGACAAGAACATAGCAAAGCAGACACTTGTGCAACACTGAACAACACAAATATGCACATTATAATCAAAAGGAATATATAAAAATTAACACAAGGTATAAGCAGGACTCTAATGCAACTTAAACCCCATAGCACCATTTTCTTTCTAGAGGAAATACAAGAAATATGAAAAACAAACATACTTCTTGTCACACAAGTTGTACATCTTGAGGTAGACAAAAGTTTTGTTTCCCTTAAAGCACAGACTTTTTTTCCAGGTGACATCTTTATTGCTGCAAACTGGCCTCCAGGTCTGACACAGAGTGACCCTTGCAGGAGTGGGGTTTGTTATTCCCCTCATTGCTGGGTTTTGGTTTCCAGGACCCTTTTTGTTGATCTAACAAAGCCCCCCCAGCACTGCCCTGCCCTTCCATCAGAGCAATGGATCCCTGGACAAGCCTCCAGGAATTACTGGGATATAACCATTAGATAGGGCAGCCTCCTGAGATGAGATTTCTTCCCAAGGAGGTTCAGCCCCTCACTTGGGCGTGATGGGATCCATACAAATAGGAAATGGTTCAGTAAAACTTCTTATAGAATCTCAGAATGATTTGGCTGGGAAGGGACCATAAAGCTCATCCCATTCCACCCCCTGCCATGGGGACATCTTCCAGTATCCCAAGGTGCTCCAAGCCCCGTCCAACATGGCCTTGGCCACTTCCAGGGATGCAGGGGCAGCCACAGCTGCTCTGGGCATCTTGTGCCAGGGCCTGCCCACCCTCACAGGGAAGAATTTCTTCCCAATGTCCCATCTGTCCCTGCCCTCTGGTAGTGGGAAGCCATTCCCCCTTTCCTTGTCCTTGTAAAAAGGGATGGATGGATGGATGGATGGATGGATGGATGGATGGATGGATGGATGGATGGATGGTTTCTATTTCCCCCCTGCAACAGACATGTTGGATCCATGACGACCAAGCCCAGCACTGCAATACACCAGGAGAGGTAATAAAAGCTGGACTAGGAAGCCCACAGAGAGACAGGGACAGGGACAGGGACAGGGACAGGGACAGGGACAGGGACAGGGACAGGGACAGGGGATAACCTGTGTGAGCAGTGTAGCCCCTGTGTGGGCAGTGAGGACCCTGGTTAGGGGTATTGGAGCTACGGCTGTTTCCAGGTTATTTGGATTTTAGGTGCAGAGGAAAATATTCAATACAAACCAAAGCACTCCCAGCAAAGCCTGTGCAGCTCAGACTTTCACCATCAGTAGTCACTGAAGTAAGTACATTTGCACTTGGAAAAGGGTTTTTTATAGGCAGGGTATGAGGTTTCAACTTTGCTTTATCAAGACTTGAATGCAATCCCCTTGTATCTCCAGCCTGTCATTCCAGTAATTTACACATATAACCAAATCCACAGGATTTGCAGTACATTAGAAGGTGTGCAGCACAATTAAAAAGCTTTCCCAGGTCCAAATGGACTTCCAGTTCTTCACAGCCCAGATCTCCAGGAGGTGGCAGAAGAGTTTTGCTCAAGATGATGCTTGTCTTGGTACAGAGGAAAACACAATTCGAGCCCAAGAATATCAAGGGCCAAACAGACTCAGGTTTTGCTCCCTGCTCCCACTGCTGTCAGTTGAATTAAATCACATTTTGGAATATCAACCAAACAAAGCTGCCCTGGACAACTGAATGAAATAAAAACCCCAAAGTCACCACAATATCCATCCCAAGCAAACTTTGTCCCTCCCTTATCGATGGCACCATCTCTAAAAACTTGGTGCTGAAGGACACCAAAAGGATTGACATCTGTATTGCCTCAAACTAAAACTATGCTCAAGTCTTTTCCCCATCCTCAAATTGGGAGTTTGAAATTATTTCTTTCCCATCAGTACTCATCATTTGGTTTCCAGCCCTTGAGGCTGTTCTGCCTGGCAGGGTTGGGCAGGAAGATTTGCAGCAGTGTCAGGAGGGGCTGAAAAAGGCTCTGAGTTTACCAGAGCAAAGGTGGGGGACATCAGATGTCCTTGTCCAGAATGAGTTTAACAACCCAAATTCACTCCAGCCCAATGCCAATCCTCCACATTCCCCCGAGCCCAAAGCCAGGGTACCAGGGAATGAACCATCTCTCCTTCAGATCTTCTCCAGCTGCTCTGAGCCACACAGGAAAAAGAATTTCCAAAAGTCCCCTTTGGTACATGAAGAAATCTAATTTTCCCTGAAATTTTATTTTGTCCAGTTCTTATTCAGCAATTTCTGTGCAGCTTCAATAAGAGCAAGAGGATCTGTGTCTCCTCCACTTGCTTCCCAGGGAATGGGATCCAGCTGTGCCTCCCCCTCTTTCCACTGAGCCACAATCTCTCTTTAAATGGGAATGGGAATGGTCCATGTAATGGCATGGGGTCCCAAAGGACTCTCCTGAGATGGGGTATTCCCTTCCTCTCTGGTGCTGGACGAAGCTGGAGGTCAGTGGGGCAGAGGGTTTGGGATCAATAGTTCAGCCAAAGCCAGTTGCCTACTCACTTCACCCACGATGCCAATTTTAGCTTATTTGGAAGCTTTTTCATTGAGTGCTCAAAATTGAGACTCGTGGGAAGATTTCAACTCCAAAAGGATTAAAAGCAACATATAAATAATGGTCTACTCTTGGGTATTTAGGAGGTAAAAAAAAAATAATAAGGCTAATTAAGCCTATTTGCAGTATTATATCTGTCATAAACTCTTTAATTCAGTTCAAATCAACTTGAGCCAGAAAAGGGATAAAAGGGAATAAGCCCTTTAAAGGACCTGTAGCTGGTGAGAGGGAAGATGTGAGTGGCCACCAAGCAGCCAATTAATGGCTTGTTCTGCTCTAAAACTGCTCTGTGCCAACCCTGGAGGGAGCAGCAGTCAAAAATAGATGTAAAAACCAAAAGGGCAACAAAGTCAAGGTAAAGAGAGTGTGAGCACACACTCCTCACTGCAGGAGGATTGCTCAGAGCAGCTGTGAGTGGCCGAGCTGCCCAAGTGCAGCACAGCCACGCTGCAGAGCTGAGCACAGGGCAGGTCCCACACCTCTGAGGAGAGCTCCATCCTCTTGGAATTCAGCCCAATTCCACCTGTGGATGAGCCAATCTAGCAACCCAAACCAGCATCTTCACCCCTTACACTGCCAGCAAATTTTGATTTGAGCTTAAGGATTCCCATATTCTTTGCAGCACCAGCCCATCTCCACTCTGGTTTGTACCCACTGCCAAGACTGAGTGAAAACAGCAGATTTGTTACCTCAGGGACAATCCAGAGCTGCTGCAGGATTAACCAGGAAAACTCTGGAGCAGGAAAATACACTCTCAGAGATCTGAACACCCAGAGAGGCTGTGCTACACCTACATTTACCTGGTGGCCAGGGGGTGCCTCACTGCCATTCCCAAAACTGCTCCCAAAATCACAGCCAAGGGAACTGAACACCAGAGTCTGGTGTGTTCAGCTAAAACTCAAAGGGAAAAACAACGTTCAAAGTCAGGGGCTCATGGCTCAATGACAGCGTGAGCTCTTTTCCCTGGGTCACCTTCCCTCACACCTGCAGGGGCTCGATGCACTCAACTTCTCAGGGCAGGGATTGTCACTCATGACTTGCACATTTTTCAGATGCCCCAGCTGCTGTGGTTCCTAATTCCTTTTCAGAAGCTTTACCTGTCATTGGCACAGGGCAGGACTGTGGGATGTGACACACCTCGGGCACCAGGAACAGTGGACAAAAAGGTGATTGATTGATTGATTGATTGATTGAGTGGAGGGAAGAAGGGAGAGAGATGCAAAACTGGCACCATCACCCTGGATCACCACCAATAAACATCCCCCTGTGAGGCCACGTGCTGCAGAGGGGTGACTTCACAGCCCTCAGCTGAGTTCCTGCAGCCCAAACAGTCACCGAGGTAAATCCAGGTGACCTGGAACAGCAAGGTTAAAACGTGCTCAAAATGCACCTGGAGTCCAATATCCAAACTACAGACCTGGGAGGTGATGGACGTGAGCTCCCTTTGTTTGTAAACTATTCTGAGGCACAATTCTTGTGCCAAAATGAGATTATTCAGCAGTGTGTCGGTGAGTTCACAGCAGAAGGGGCTCAGCCAGCTCCCAGGGAGTGGCACTGGCAATCCCCCACTGCCAGAGTCCCTTTGCCTTGGAGCAGGAGCCCGGCTGGCCCTGCCACACCTGCAGCCAGTCTCTGGTTGGTGCCTCCCTGGTCCCTTAATTTCTTCTCTGCAGGAGCCAGGGCACGAGCCCTCAATGTCCCAATGTCACCACCCCAAAGCATTTCCAGGAGTGCACCTGAGGGCTGGAGAAGGAGAATATTCCCACAGAGGTGAGCACAAGTTTGAACTTGAGGGATATTTGTGGCTGCATCAGGGCTTCTGCTGTCCCCACATCCCCCCCGCTCTCTGTCCCTCCTTCCTGACCCGATACCCAACAAAGCCTCTGGATTTTCCCCCTCCTGCAGGGGCTCTTCCCAGGCTGGAGCATCCCAACGCCGATGCTGGAGGAGCACAGCTCGCCTTTGGCGCTTGCCTTCGCCCTCTCCCCGCAGCAGAGAGCCGTGTCCCTGTCCCCCTGCTGCTCCCCTGGACTCGCCTCGTCCCCAGGCACTGTCCCTACTGCTTGCAGCTGTAGACCACCTCCTCCTGCATGCACTGCTGGCACTCCACGTAGCAGCACCACTGCACCTGGCAGTGGCACGAGAAGGTGACCAGGCGGCTCTGGGTGTTGTAGCCACGGCCGCAGCACATGCTGTCGCAGTTGCCCTCCCGGGTGCAGGTCCTGCCCGCCGTGCCCAGCGAGTATTTGCTGGGCCGGCAGAAGCTGGGCGAGTCCTCCACGTACACCAGGTCGGTGGGGCGCGGCAGGGCGGCGTGCTTGGCCGGGTGGCCGTGCCTGTGCGGCCCCGCCAGCTCCGAGTGTCCCACCGCGTCGTTGCTGGTGCTGAAGACCTTGACGGCGTCGTCGTAGCGCAGCTTGAGGAGCCGCCCGATCTCGTGGAAAGGCGAGAGCTGCTTCCAGCACGTCCGCACCGCGCAGGAGCCGGACACGCCGTGGCACTTGCAGGTGGTTTTGAGGCCGTTCTTCACCGCCTGGTGAGGAAGAAGGGTGGTGGTTATTAACCTGCCAGGGCCTAGCTCTGGAAGAGGCAACACCTCAGATCGCAGACAGCTGCAAGCGCTTCAGTTTTATTTGCATGGTTTCTATTCCATGGAGGAAAAAATGTTAATAATTGAACAAAAATAAAATCCAAAGCACAGGAATGGCTACAGAGTTGGTTGAAAGGTGAGCCAGAGAGTAGATAGCCTGATGACAACCAGCTGAATAACAAAAAAGTTCTTAAATATGTTCTTATTCATTCTTAAATATGTTCTTATTCAGTAGAAGTAGAGAACAGACGCACTGAGTATCTCTGTCATGATGGATTCCTTTTGGTATATTCAAATGAAGACAGTGCTCTAATTAAACAATCAATTGGACTCAGTAAATGGAAGACAATGATGAGTCAGTAGCCTGTAACCTACAGGTCAAAATGCTCAATCTGATCATCTCCCTGACCCAAACCTGTGACAGGACTCGTTCCATAGCAAGTCACCAGCAGACTCACAATTGATCCCAAGAGTTTCAGTATTTAATCTGCTTCATACATGCAACCAGCTCTAAGCTGCAGCTGTTCTCAGAACCCCCTGTGGCCCTGGCATAACCCCTGGAGTCATTCCGCTATGGAGGTTCTGTCACTGTGCTGCCTGTCACCCACCCTGGGACCACTGGAGAACACAGGATGCTCCTCTGCCACTCAACAAGAGTCTCCTCACACAAGTGCTCAGGAGACTTCCCAGGGACTCTCAGCACCACAGGGCTCAGGACACCCAAGAGAACAGGCCTGGTTTGTGAGCAGGGCAGTGAAGACCCCTCTCACCCACAAGGATGGGCTGGCAGATTTGCACTGAGTCCAAAGCTCACCCCAGGCCCGCCAGCGCTGCTCCTACCTTGATGCCCACGTTGGTGTTGTGGATGTCCACTTTGGCCCGCAGGTCTTTGCCGATCCTCTTCTGCCCCAGGAACTTTTTCAGGAACTTGGTGCTGTACTTGAGGTTGTCCCCGCAGACGCCCCACTGCCAGGCCTTGCGGTTCTCCAGGCCCGGGGAGTCGTCGCAGGTGCAGCGCTCCATGCGCCCCGCGCTGCACGCCCGCGCCAGCGAGTGCGTCAGGGCGGCCGAGGACACGGCGTACAGGAACGCTGTTTCCTTAAAACCTGCACGGGAGAAGGGTTGGGAGGTGGGAGGAGCAGGAAAGGCACCTCCTTTGCCTTTCCTGCCTGTCCATGCACTAAACCCCAGCACAATAATTAGGAGTACCAAGAGACCAAGCTCCTCCGGTGTTCCCACGCCATCCCCAGCTGAGGAACACAGATTGAAGTGATCCATGTAGAGACACCCCAGCCTCAACCATGACCAGTTCAATGTGTGGCAACACACAAACAGTCTGTTTGAAACACCCAACTGCAAAAAGTAACAGCCACCAAGCTCTGTCCTCAGCACGGAGCTGATTGGTGCAATTACAGACTGTCACTGAAATCACATTGTGCCATAAAATCAGGAAACCTGTAGTACAGGCTGAGAAAGTGTCTTAAAATCCAACCTGTTATTTAAAAATCTTTTTAATTGAGACTGTAGTGGCATTTTCTATGAAAAGATCACATATAGTTGCAATGGGAAGGGTTCCATGTTGAAGGACATCTTGGCAAGAAGGAAAACTCACACAGGTGTGTGGGTTTTCTGAATTCCCTGTAAGTTGTCTACTCCCAGTGACTGTGGATGTGTGTTCTGAAGCCATTCTCCTCCCCAGGGCAGGATTTCCAGCTTAGCTACAATCCTGGAGGTCATGGTGTGACTATGACATTTTAACCAGGAAACAAAGTACAGTGACTGAATGAAAATTCAGTGTGGAGGCATGGGATCAGAGAGGAATAGGAATATTGATACCCATGAGCTTCACAGAAGTTTCTGAAATTCTGATTGACAAACCTGACCCAAACACCAAAATGTTTTATTTATTTATTTATATTTATCTCGTCTCTCTATTCAGTCCTGGGGAAAACCTTAATATTTCCGCTAGAGTTCATTTTCAGGAAAAAAACTATTAATGGGAAACCGCTTAACAAGTACAAAATTTAGGAATTAGTGCAAGGAAGAGAGAGACAGGTGACTGATCAATAGATCTAAGTGCAGGAATGGATAAGATCAGCCAAAATAGAAAAAGTTTGGTTTATGGAAGGTAGAGCACTTATACCTTGCATGGAAGAAAACATAATGAAGCAAACACATATTCCACATGGGAAAATTCAAAATTTCCTTTTGCATCAGAAGGAAAATCTTTTTTCCCCAATAACGGAAGAGAGAGAGACAACCACAGAGATTTGATCTAGACTTGAACTGAGCCCACCTGGAGCATAGGTTGGAAGCCACCTCTAGAATTCACCAAGTCCAACCTCAAATCTCTCCATCATTCTGTTCCCTCAGAGAATTCCCATCTCCCTGTAATGGTGGATCAGAACACTGAGTGCCAAGATCTGAGTGGTGTCCACCATAAACGTGACCAAGACAGCAGGACAAAGAGTTCTCCTGATGGTTGCCAGCAAGAAGAATGAAAAGTGTAGTGATAATCATGAACAGAATGGAGAGGCCTCATTAGCAACTTCAATAGACTTCATAGGAGCTCTTTGGAATTGCAGAATTTTAGATAATGATCTACCAACAGCAGGGACATGAGGGGAGAGTTGAGGAAATATGGAGGAGACAAGGAGATCAATCAACAATCTGCTTCCTGCCTCACCTTTTTGGTTGCCATAACCACTGGGGCAATAATTTGCAATTAATCTTTGTGGTTGATGATCCTCTACAAATCCTGATTTCTCAGGGTACTCTAAAAATAATGAAAGAATGTCACCAAATCCACCAGAAGTTTTGTAAAAGCTGGACTGGGACATGGTCAATGCAGACTGTGGATGGCAGCATAATGCTCACACATTTTCAGCATCTAACCCTCCCCAAAGGAGCTAACAGAGGGTAACTGATACTTGAGATCCTAAATCTGCTAAATCATTCCAGCAGCCAATCTCCAAATGCTTTCCAGATTCCCAACATCCCCTCTGACACACTGATCCCAGAAGTGAGGAGAGCATTCCGGAGGCCCTTTCTCATGCCATGAGGAGCCAGCAAGGCCCCGTCGGCTCCACAGCCCCTGCTAAATCTGACTTTGTGGATCACCACACTGCTCCTGCTATTTCAGATGCTTTGGTTTCCCCATGTAAGTCCTGGCCAGTTTTCAGCCCACTGGAAATCAGAGGCCATTGCTGTGGTCAGGCCACTGCAGACAGCAGCAACTGCAGATACCCAGCAGACTTTGAAATGCCCCCTTCTCCTTCAAACAAAGCTTCAACATCACCAGGCTGCCAAATGCCTGTCTGAAAAGACTAAGATGATTCCCTCCACTTTGTCATGAGGAATCAATCACCATTTAATTGTTAATTTACAAAACAAATGAGGGAAGTTAAAGCTGTCCTTCAGCCCTTGTGGAAAGTGTGGCAGAGCAGCTGCTGGAGCTGAATTTTCAGGAGGACATGCCACAGATGGCAACAATCAGCTCCAAGGAGCACAATTTGGGATCTGAACAGTGGTTACTCCATGTGTCCTGCTATCTCTTCTCCCACAGTGACAATAGAGACCCTGTCACCACAGGCAGTGGGGCCTGGGGCCAGTTCTGGGCTCTCAGCCCTGGGCTGGGGATGGGTCACTCCTCTGACCCCACTGAGTGCCTTACCAAGAACAAAATGGAATCTGAAACTCTCAGTGCAGAGCAAACTTCTGAGTGCAGATGTCTCTGCTGGGCAATTTGGCTGCAAACATCCAGCACAGAGATGCATCTAAGGAGGCTGCAGGAAACCAGCTCCCTCTGGCAGGACCTTCCAAGTGTCCAAGCCTTGCCCTGAGCTCTCCAGAAGGATTTCTTAGCTCAGCAGCCTATAAACACAGAAGGACTTTTGCTGCATGGCACCACTGTTGTGTCGTGGTGTGCTCCAGACCACAGGGAAAATTGTAACAGGGGCTGAGCTATGGGGTGACTCTGCCAAAGGAAGGATGCTCAGGGTCAGAGGCTTTTCAATGCTATGGTGGAATGAGAGCATTTCAGAGCAGGTGGAGGAAGCATCTCTCTGAAAAAACAGCAAAACCAACCAAAAAAAGCTATAGAAGTATAGAAAGATTTAGGATGGAAGGATTCTCGAGGTATTTAGAACAACCTCCTGCTCAAAACAGGGCAGGCTCCAATGCCAGCTGCTCAGGGCTTTGTCCAGCTGACTTCTTCAAATCTCCCATCGTGGAAATTCTGTGTGAGTCACCACTCCTCTGTTGTACCATTCCTGGATTCCTCATGACAACAGTGAAACCACTGCTGGAAGGTCAGAGTCCAGCCAGCAGGAGGCAAAGGAACAGATTAAGGGATGGAAGGATTGCAGAGAGCTCATTTCTCAAGAAGGATTTTGTGAGTGGCTGGCTCTGACCTCTTTGCTAAAGGTATTTATTTGCCCAGATCACTGAGTTGTTTGAGATGAAATCCTGCTTTACCTGGCTTCCAGCAGCCCTTAATGGCACACCCAGGACACTAAAAGGTCATCACTGCTTTCTATGTTTTTATAGATACCAACTGCCCCTGTGTAACAAGGTGGATTGAAATAATTTTAACTCTTTCCATGGATCTTTAAAGAAGTGGAGAAGGAATGCAGGAGGATTTTGCATGGATCACTGAGGAATAACAGATGTCATAAGTGACAGTGGCCACAGAAAAGTTGCAGGTTATGCAAAAGGAGTTTCCCAGTTGTACCCAGAAAACTATCAAGAGCAACAAATAGTGCAGCCTGGTAAAATAAATCTGCCATTTCAAGAGCCAGAAAACCCTTGTCTTATTTTTTGTTTAGTTGGTTTTTGGCGTCTCTAGAAGCAGAAAAAGCACTGATGATCCAGATCAGTCACAGCACTTTGTCAGCTTTGATTGCAAACTGAGTGTGGCTTTTCACCTGCTACAAAAATGCCCCATCTCAATGGCAAGGACCTTTTTCACTCTCTTGCACTCTTAAGACCATTTAAGACTGATAAAAATGTGTATTCTTCATGATTTCTCTAGGACCATGGAGATATCAAATTATTTAAACATTTCTAAAACACCTCATCACTACCTGGGTGACAGGGGAGAGTTGCATGACCAATAATTTCCAAGAAAGTTCCAACAAACATCACAAACAGATCAAAAGTAGCAGCCGAAAGCATCCATGTTCTTTATGAAAGAAACAAACCCTTTGCAAGCTAAAGGAAAATGAGAACTAATAATTGCTCCCAGCCAAGTGTCCTGTCACACAGGGGGTGCACACAGCATACTTGGCCGTATTAAATCATCATTTGATCCTTAAGATTGTGTAATAAAAGTTTTCAAACACTTATCCCCCATCTGCCAAAACAGGTTTGAAATTACAGGTGATATTTTATTTTGTCAGTCAGAAGCCCATGGAAATGTTAAGGCATGCCACTGCCAGATAATTAAATGTTTTCCAGCTATTTGAAGATGAGGATTATTCAATTGTCATTTTCAAGTTCTTTGAGGTTGATGAAGGTGCAGATGTGAGAAAGACACTCAAAGTGATCATGAACAGCTCTTTCCAATGCCTGCTAAAAAATTCACAGTAGAGCCTTGCAATGAAGAAATTCTGATCTTGCATGTGCTGACTTAATATAATATTTAGTTGATATTTAATGTAATAAAAATTGACAATTTTAAAAGGAAACATTGAAAAGTTTGGTTTCAACGTTAATTAAAATTAGCATTGATTTTCATCAAAATGAATATTGGCTCCTTCAGGTCCTTTTTTAAAAACATAAAGTTGCTATACATTATCAAAGGACTGAAACAATAAATCTGAAGACTGAAGCTTATTAAGTGCTAATATAAGTTATTGAAGGGCTGAAACTCTGTAACAGTCAGGCTTTGGTTGGATCAGGACAGGTCTGGCAAACCCTATATGCATTCTCTGGGAATTTTTATTAGGGAATAATTCCAGCGTCCATCTTCATTGTATTTTTCTCAAGCACTGGAAGGATTTATTGTGTTCCCTTCTACCTCAAATCCAGACTTTACAGAACAATTTCTTCATCTATAGCATTTTGGGAAACAAAAAACCTATGGGTCTTCGGTCCACTCTGCCCAAATTTCTCCAAATTTATGTAAAAGGGTCTTAGGAGATATTTGTCAGCATGCACTGAGATGAATGCATACAGATAAACAGCTTTTTCAAACAATCAACAGGTTTAAATTTTGTATTTGAGAATAACAGAGGTTCACATACACGAATATCCAAGGCACTAAAATGTTTTTTTTTCCTGTAACTGTCCCCTGCCACCGAGCACTGACCCAGCATCAGCTGAGGAGGGAGCTGGGTGGAAGGAGCTCTGCTCCCGGAGAAAAAGCCACCAGCCAAGGGTGTGAACGAACCTCCTCCCTTCCCAAGGCCTGACAAACCAGGCTGGAAGATGAGGCCAGGGTTTATTTTGTGGCAGAGGAGCCCGAGCTGCCCGGCTCGCACCGCGGCTGAAGCGATCGCGGCGCTGCCTCCCCGCGCTCCGCGTCAGACGGAACCCGGGAATTCGGGAATTCGGGAACTCGGGAACTCGGGACACTGTCCCCGCTCATCAGCCACCTTGTACCTCTCTTGAGCAGGCTGGGCCGGCCCTCCAGGCTGCAGTTCCAGCGCTCGCTGCGGAACTGGAACTGGCACTCCAGGATCCCCAGGCGGATCGCGTCCCGCAGCGTCTCGGCCAGCCCCGGCTCCCTCCGGCACAGCCGCTTCTGCTTGCGGGACAGCTGCAGCAGCTCGCACTGCTTCATGTGCCCCTTCCCCGGGCCGGAGCCCCCCGGGGCGCCCAGCGACGGGAAGTGGCTCAGAGCTTCTTTGCCGGTCAGGCTGGAAGGAAAGAAGCAGGAGACGCGGTGAGTTAGGGAAGGCATCGCTGGGATCGTTCAGGGTCGCCCTGAGGTGCCCCTGTCCGTGGCACAGGACTGGACTGGGTGGTCTTTAAAGGTCCATTCCAACCCACACCAGTCTGGGATTCTAAGATCACCGTCATGGAAAAGGTGAAGAAGGGAAGGATATTCAGGAAGCTGCAGGTCTGGGCATTTTACCAGCTCAGAGATTAATCAATATAGATTAATTAGATCTGGTATCCCATTACCACCTCACACCTGTCCTGGACTGATGCCATGGGGAGGACAAGAATCCCATGAGTGTTGTCACAGCAGCCCCACAGGAAGTTCTCTTGGTTCCATGGAGAGAACAACACCCATTCATGGGTCACAGCACAGCCGGTGTCACACACAGAGCCCTGGCTGCTGCTCTCTGTGTCACAGATCTGTGTGACCCCAAAAAGCAGGAGCCAGCTCCTGCCCAGGTCTGTGTGCACCGGTACCACACCCCACAGCTTGGAAAGGCCAGTGAGGACATTACCAGTGATCACCTTCCTCCACAAGCAGGAGTTTTGCTGGAAAATATATTCTTGCAGAAAAAATACAGGAAAGGTCAAATAAAAATGTCCTGCCAAATGCAATGGCAATGCATTTATGTGTTAATGCAATTCAGCTGAAAAATGTCACAAATATTGGAGACAAATGGTTTCACTTTCCATGGCAAGATTCCTCTTGCAAAACTCATGTTACCTGATATCTTCAGGATTCTTGAAATCTCAGAGAAATTATTTTACTTTGATGTACGATTTAGGGTCAGCAAGCTGGGAGCAGTTGTTGTGCAGCAGCACAGCACTGACCAGGACTGTGTCACTTGCTTTCCAAATCCAGACCCACAGAAAGCCTCAACCCCTGCCCCAAAAAATGCCCAAAGCAGATCAATGGAAATATTCTGGAGTCTTTATTTTTGGACATTTATCTTTCATGATGGAGGATGCAAGTGAAGCATTGCAGCTGTGATTTGAGTCCTCCCTATATTTTGTAGATATATAAAACATGTTCCTGAGATGTTCCTAAGCTATTTTATAGATCTCCCTACAGCCAGCCCAGTCTATCCAGGAGCAGGAGTTGGAGCACAGCTCTGCTGACCTAATCCCACAGCACCCTGCATCCATTCTCACAGGAGCCTACAACCTCCAGATGTGCTCACACATCTGTAATTAAAAACACAGACAATTAACGAACACACCAACTCACCCAGAGACATGCAAACTACCCAAGAACCTTGGAACCCTTGTGGATCACACAAGGATTAAACCTTAGAAACCAAATGGGTGAGAAAAATCTCTCCCTTCTGTTGTCACTGCTGACCTGGGGACAGAAACAGAAGATGTCCCAGGGAGTCAAGAAACAAAGAGGCAATGCTGGAAACAGAGATAGAGCTTTGGGGCCAGGTACAGCCCAAAAAACTGGAACGAACATGGCTTGATGAGCTTCAGAGAGCAGCTCAGACTGCACAGGTCCCAAAACCTGCCCAGAGGCTGCTCTAGCAGACCTGAGCTGGTGGAAATGCCCTGAAGGACACGAGATTGACCCAAAGCACTGAGACCAACCCATGATGGACCAGCTCGAGGGCTTTGCCTGGCTCACTCGGGTGCTGAAACCCAACACACCTTGGTGAACCAACCTGTTCACAGGGGTGGGATGTCCCTGGGAGCACAAGCACACACTGGGCACAAGCTCTGAACTCGAGAAGACCAAGATGTGCCAACATCTGCATGGGCAGAGACAGGCTCAGAGGTCAGCAAAAGTCTGATTTAGGGATGTTCAGACAGCACCCAGCTCAGTGGGACAATGCTGGGCTCAGCAGAGGTGTTGCTGTTATGTCAGAACAACAACCCTCACCCAGAACCAGAACTTTGCCTGGTAGTGGGATTCCAGCACTGACATCCCAGAAAAGTGCACTTGGCAACAAGTGGGAATGTGGCTCTTCTCCCTTTGCCATGCAATGTCTGTGATCCCAGGCACCAAAGTTTCCCAAGTTCATGGCACAGAGAGAGGAGTGGGAGGTGTCACTGAAGAGTTTAAGAGCCTGACACAACAGCACAAATCACTGACTGCTTGAAAGCACAGCTGCAACCTTCCCAAACTCCAGGCACCAAACTGCTGACTGCCCACCTACCAACAGACCTGCCACCCATCCTACCTCTCCAAAATCCCCTCCAGAACAAAAAGATCTCCCTTCTTGCCAGTCCCCACCCTCATTTTAGCACCCTCCATCTCAGCTAAACCATCTTTTATCCCTTGTCAGGTATTTCAGACAGCAGCAGTGGCTTCACTGACTATTTAGAGCAATCATCCCCTTCCTAGGAAAGGTGTGGTCAGCCCTGAGCCTTTCCCTCTTCCAGGGGTTCAGAAGCAGCAGGAGCTCAGTGCAGAGACTCGGTGGCTCTGACTCCAGAGGAGTCCCAGGGTATGATCTCATCTGGGGAAAAAACAGAGAGCTGCAGGATAACTGCTCACAGTTTGTTCTTGCCATTACACTTCCTTATCCCAAGGGCCCAGGGTATTGGCCAGAAATCCATGAATCCCTTCTCCTGAGGGGCAGAGAGAGCAGGCAGTGCAAAGCAAGAGCCATCAGGTGACTAAAGTCAGAAATTCAGCCCTTGAGCAGACATTTTCACCAAAGGCTGTTGAGATCCCCAGGTTTGTTGAGGGGTTGATGAATTTCAAGTGGCAGTTGTAAAGCCAAGACTGTGAAGTTTTCTGTAGCCCAGGGGTGTCTGGTTCACATCCAGGTGCTGACTCAGGGAGGAGAGCATGGTGCAAAGGTATTGCTGAAATCTGTGTGAAACAGAGAAAAGGTGGCAAAGGGTTCTTCAAGACTTACAAGAGATCTGATGAATGACACAAAGCAGGGATGAGCTGTCCTGGACAAGCTCAGAGAAACTCTAAAAGCAGAGTAGAATTGGTGGGCAGAAGTTAAATACAGAACAGTGGAGAAGAGTCAACACAACCTCTGTGGAACATAGTCAGGCCTCTTAAACCTGAAGGAGTCACTGCACACACAGACCAAGGACAAGCGAGATGTTACTGCCTGCTAGGACAGGTACAGCTGACAGATTTCCCAAAAAGCTTCTGTAAGATTGGCTGAACACCTTCCACAATTCCCACCAGGAGAAGTGATAGTAGGACAACACAGGGCTGTGGAAGCAGGACTGGCCTCCAAGTGAGTAAAGATTATTCTGATCTCTAAAATAGAAGAATCAGGAGGGATTGTGATAATTTATTAATTTTTAGACTTAAAATAAATGAGGCTGTAGTTAAACTTGCAGGGCACAAGGAATGCCAAAGTATCCATGTATTCATACAAACCATGGAAGACAAAGTCATAAAGAGACCATTAAACACAAATATTTTGGCACAGGAAATTCTGGATGTGCAGACTGCCAGAAGCTGGAAAAGATTCTGAGGGAGCATCTCAGTCTGCCACCCTACTTCTCTTCATGCTTTTACCTTCAGGTTCATTTTTACCCAGTGCTGGGGAAGGTGGTGAAGCCACATCAGCTTTGTCCTGAGTTTTACAGAACTGGACAGGGATTATCTCAAGGATGTCCTTTGGCCCACCAGTGGGATTTGGGAGAAGGTGGCATTGCCATTCTCCAGGCTCTGAAGGATGTTGGGTGCTAATATTTGTAGAAGAAATGCACCATAAAAACCTTTGAAGAATTTGAGTCCATTTCCAGAGCAATCGGAAGAATGCACAGCAAATACAACCTGGGACCACACACAGAGATACCGAGTCTAATTCATCATTTTCACCATTCAAAGCAAAAGCTTCATGGGAAAAACATTTCCTAAAACTGGATCCAGCAACACTTTAAATTCTGAAAGAGGTAATGCAGCATCCTACACAGATAGTTGGTTGCATAGGCAAATCTACTTAATATTTATTATTTTTATTATTGTTGTTGTTCTTGAATTTCTGAAGTTGCAGCACATGGAGTAATTTAGTTTTCCTCTAAAAAAAGAGGTCAGAAGTAACCAGATGGATAGAACACAGCTAATGGAATAAGCAGTAAATTGGTTAATCCAAGTGACCAAAACTACCCAGAACACACCTTTCTGTGACAGTCTCCCTTGTGCAAACTCTCACACTTGTCACCTGAGGCAGGGCAATGTCAGCAGGAAATAATTATATGAGTTATATAAATAATTCCACCACTGTGTTCAAGGCTCCCAGGACCAGGAGTCTCAGTCAGAGCACAGACACAGCTCCCAAAACTCATCTCTCACACAACTTTCAATCTAGACAAGCAGCAGAGGAATTCAAGGAGGTGCCCAAGGCCATGCAGGTGACAGTGGCACAACTGGGAGCAGAAGCCACTCTCTGAGCCAGGACAGGCACAGAGGTTGCCCTGTGAATGGAGGCTTTGCAGGCTCCCACCACAACTCTATTTTATCAGGGCAGAGCCAACACAGGATCTGATCAAGATCAGAGTATGCAAACATTGGTACAAGATTAAATATAAAATATGCAGATATTTGCAGTCAGGAAAACTGCATCATTTTAGATGATTTAGAGTTTATTATCTACAGATCATACAGCAAAGAAAGTGAACTCTTTGAATTAATGCACACCTGCTCGCAATCTGAAAGAACAATAAGGATCTCCAACTTTATTTCTCTCTCCTTTTCTGTCTAAGCACTTTGCTAAATTCATCTATTTCCTTTAATCTCCTTCCAGCCACATTCCAGCTGCTTAAGAGACTTTTAATGAGAGCCTGTTCCTGTGCAATGCCCAATGTCCTCTGGATCTGAAAGGTCTTAAAAACCAGTAAAAATATGCCTTTCCTACCTCTCCCAAGAAAGGAGAAAATCAAAGAAGCCCACAACAGGACTCCATATCTGATTTCAGGAGCCTTTCATGTTCCACAGGAATATCTACACCCCACGGAGAGCTGCAAGAAGCCTTCAGGAAAGGCTGAGAGAATGTGGGACACGACGGATCAAACCAAGGCCTGTGCAGTGCACAGAGGTCCCAGCTCTCTCCTGTCAAACAGAGTTTTCATCCTTTCAGAAACAGCACAATTTAATCCTCCCCATCTGTCCCTGGAGAAAGGATGGCCTGTGAGTGATCAGGATGGTTCCTCTGCTTTGTGCCCCCTCTGGCTGCAAAGGAGGTGGCAGAAATCCACAGAGCATCTAAACTATAAATCTCCATAATCAATATTGAGATTTAACAGTTGATATCAAAGCTTTTCACTTTCCTCCATCAGAGTTGTCATTTCAGCCCCTCAGGCAGGTGTCTCTATACCTGTTATCCTGCAGGTTTTCTATCAAGTTTCTGCTGCTCACAAGGAAAAAAAGCTTGAATTAAAACCTCAGATGACTTCACGCGATGTTGTGAGTCAGAATCCTTTGAGATGGATTGTTTGCTTTTTGCTGCAAGCTCTGCCTGGGAGCAGTAACAGATGATGTGTCCAGGTCCAGACTCATTTTTTAAAATGAATTCTCCTAAAGTTCCACAGGGAACAGGATATAAATTCCTGCATCAGAAGAGCTGCCAGTTTGGGAGGAGAGGCAATAACCAGGTCAGGCTCCTCCACAGGGCTCTCCACCCTCACCTGCTCTGGACATCCTTGGTTTGACTCCTGCCACCTCCCAGCTCAGCCACATGAAATATCTCCATGTGGATCCCAATTCCAGGGCTGATCCCAGCCCAGGGCAGCAACTGGGCAGTCATTACAGGCAAGAGCAGATTTTCAGTCTAACTCTGGACTGGCCACATTCCCCAGAGCATTCCTGGCATGAAACACTCAACACCAAGTGGGATGGGTTTTTAGAACCTGTGATACACTGAGATAGTTACTAAAGAGAGTCTGGGAACTGAAGAGAATCAAAAAGCAGCCATGAAAAGCCTTTCCCTCTGCAATGCAGCCCCACAGCCCCTCTGCTGTTTCACCACAAACTCTACCCTCAGTCTTCCCAAATCTCAGCTGAAAGTTTCCTTCCCTCTCCATTTCTGCTTTTTCTCTCTATTTTTTAATTCCCCAGCATTCTGTGTGACTGACAATGACAACAATGCTATAGCAAACCTTCCTGAAAGAGGATTTGTCCTTTGAGGAACAATAGCCTGTAAATAATAGCAGCATTTAATTAATTATCAGCTCAACGGGAGGAGAAATATCCTCAGAAACCTTTCCAGGATCACTCAGAACTGGGCACCAGAGTCACTATTCCAGGTGCATTTGGCCCATTAGATTTATCAGGTAAATGCTGCAATAAGACATTAACCAAGGAAAACAATGGAATGTGGGTGACTGGGATAATGGGATGGACAGCAAGGCTTGCTGGACATCTCTAGAAGGATACAGGTGATGTGAGGACAGTTTCTTTAGGGGTGATCATATTCACTTTAAGGTATCATTTAACACATGATGCTGTTTCCATAACTGTGCAAGGCCCAGCTTCAATAGCCTTGCAAGTCACATGTTGTTTTTACCCACTAACAGCCCCAAAAAATCCTTCCATTAGGAAATGAGCAAAAATTGTGCCACTGGCTTTGATGGAGCAGAACCAGCACTAAATACAGAGGGCATGGGTAGGCAAGAGGAGGTGAGAAGCTGTGAGCCCAGCCAGCACATGCTGTGGGATCCCAGGCACCTCTGCAGTCACCACAGGTATTTCAGGATGAGTTATAAAGAAATCTGCCCATGGAGCAGGGGCCAGCCTGGCCCGTGCATGAGGCACGTCCCAGCCTGTCCCACAGAGGCCTCCCCAGGAGGAGGCTTTGATCAGGTTTGGTACTTCCATCTTCCCACCAACCTCCTACCTGGGGTGGGTCTGTTCTGGATTCTGCCCTGGGAGAAGCTCTTTGCCCTCCAGCACATCCTAAATGCCTTTTCACCTTGTGAAACATGAACAAGGAGACAACAGGAGGCTTAGAGCTTTTAATGAGGTCTGGAGACATTCCCACCACCTGAGGAGCTGAACATCCTGAGAGGAAAAGGATGAAAAAGAGGGAATGCTTTACAGGAGGCTGCAGGGTGGAGCAGGATTGAAGCAAAGGTGGAAGCAAAACCAGCACAAAGGGAATCAGGAGGTGAGGACACTGGAAAGTCCTGGATTCCTGCATCCAGAGAGCCAGGCAAGCCCAACACAACCCCAACAACAGCCAGGTCACCTTTCACATAGAGCTTATTTTCTCTCCCTCTCCTAAAAGCTGGTTTTAATTTATCCCCTGTGGACCCAGTACCAGGAGTTCAGGATCTGCTCACGCACAGCCAGTGCAGACACCAGCTCCAGGAACTGGGAATGGCGTCAGAACTCTGCCCACAGCTGCTGTCATTCAAAAGACATTCCTCTTAGTCCTAAAACTGTAATAAAAAAATTGCTTCCCACTGCCAGAGGGAATATTGGGAAGGAATTCTTCCCTGTGAGGGTGGGAAGGCCCTGGCACAGGGTGCCCAGAGCAGCTGTGACAGCCCCATCCCTGGGAGTGTCCAAGGCCAGGCTGGACAGGGAGCACCCTGGACAGTGCAAGGTGTCCCTGCCCTTTGCAGAAGGTGGGACTGGGTGACTTTTAAAGGTCCCTTCTAACCCAACCCATTCTGGGTTTCTCTGAATTTACCCATTACAATGCTGTGTTCACTCTGGCAAAACTTTATTCTCTGTATTTAAAGGTGAGCTGCATCTTTGCCAGACCCTTGGACCATTTCTGCTGGACTATCCCAGACACTTCATGCTTTACCTTAGCCCTGGAATCAAACTTGGCATTTTCTTCACCCATTGAACCAGCAATATTTCACCATTGCCACATCCACAGCAGAAAGGGCTCAGGTCCTGTCTCTGCATGTTGCCACCCAAAAGCCTCCCTCATTTGCTCTTACATCTTTGCAGGTTTTCTCCATCGAGTGTTTGGAAAGCCAATATTTGGCTCACATGCCTAGGTCTCTGCTCTTTGGCTAAATTAGAAGCAGACCATTGACCCAGGGTCCCCAGTCCCCTCCAGGTCAGTAATAATTTAGGTATGAGATTGATTTTCTCCCAAACCAATCCACATCAAACATTCACTTCTAAAATATTCAGATTCCTCTTGAGTCTATCAACTCAATTTTGTATCTGAAAGCACCCATGTATCACACTGCTCATCACCACCAAACTCACTGAGTTCTTAGACTTGGGTTTCTTCTTTTGATTTTCAGATGAAAAGATGAGAATATGCAGGACACACCTGTGTCAGACCCCTCAAGGGAAAAAACCCACATTGAAAATTGAACCTACAGCCTCAGATACTGAGCTGTGCGTGGTCAAGAGGCAGCACGCACAGATTTCATGTGCCCAGGAAACTACTTGTACCAAATAAATCACTGATACAGAGCAAAGGATCACTCAGGCTGCTTTAACAGAGTCCAGCTTGAGCAGTGTCAGTGACAGCTCTGTGTTGTTCTCTGGAAGGGCAGCACAAATCCATTCACTTCCCCTGGCACAGCCACAGGCACGTTCCTGAGGCTGGAAAGACAAACTCCCCCTGCATCCCAGCCCTCTCGTGGAGTGAGTGCTGACTCAGGCTCTGAGTGACTGAGAAAGGGAAGTCCCCTCCAGCAGGGGCTTCAGTGTGAATTAGGCTGAGTGATACCATTAATAAATTTTAAATCCAGATGATTTAAGGAAGCTGTGCAGCAGAAATGAAATACCAATTGTATCCCAGGTGAAAAGTGCTAAGCCCACAGACACTTTCCAGCAAACTTAGAAAGAGGAGTCTGGCATGTGGTGGGAGGATCAATGAAGAGGGAACAGGATCCTCCACGTGTGCAAGGCAGCACAGACCAGTCCTGAGTGCTACAATCACTAAATTACAAAAGCTCGTGTCTGTTCTACCCTCACTGATATGTGCACCAACAGCCCTGCTTATCATGAGAGTCTGGCAATCCTGCCTGAGGAGCAACTCACACAGAAAACAAGACAAAAATCTCCAGAACACCCGACATGGGAAACTCTCCTTTGACCCAACCTGTTACAAACTCATCTTTTCCTTTATCCCAACCAAACCAAGACGTGAAGGCAAGACGCAAATCCCGGGACAGCTGTGCCCAAGTGATTCTGGTTCTGCAGTGTCCTGGGCTGGAGCAGCAGCTCTGCCTCCGTCCCTGGGCTGGCTTTAAGCCGTAGAGACCCGCAGCACCTTCATGTCCCCCATCCCTGCCTGCTGAGCCCTGGCTCCCTGTGCCAGCCCCATCCTCACACCTTCTCCCCCAGGGAAGCAGCCTGCAGGGAGGGATCAGTGCCAGCCGCTCCCGGGGCTGATTCGCACCCTGAGCAGACGCGGAGCGCACTTCTGGAGTATAATCCAGACTTCCTCCCAGCCAACAGAATTTCCCACCCGTTTCCACATCCCGCTCTTGCACGATTGATCCTCCCTCCTGTCCCTTCTGTCCGGGCTCGCCGGGAGCTCGAGGAGGCTCCTGCGACCCCAGCCCCTGTGTCCCCTTTCCCCACCGCCGGGACGGTCCCCGCGGGGCCAGCGCTGCCCGGGGCAGTGCGGGGGATGCGCCGGGCGCTGCAGGTGCGCAGTTGGGCCGGGACCCCCTCGCAGCGACGGGGAGGCTCCCGGGGACCGGGACAGCCCCGCGGGGCCCCCGCGCCCCCTCTGCAGAACATCCGCGGGGAGCTGCGCTCCCACGGCCCCGGCGCTGTCCCAAAAGACGCTCCGAGATAACCCACGGACACTCCGCATTCCCTCCCGGCGCTGTCCCAAAAGACGCTCCGAGATAACCCACGGACACTCCGCATTCCCTCCCGGCGCTGTCCCAAAGGACGCTCCGAGATAACCCACGGACACTCCGCATTCCCTCCCGGCGCTGTCCCAAAGGANCCCGAAGTAGGCGGCAGCGGGCGGTGGCGGCAGGAGGAGGAGGAGGAGGATGCGGCTGAGTTTGGCGGCGGAGCGCATGGTGCGGGCGGTGCCGGTCCCAGCTCGCTGCGGGCCGCCCGGCGCCGCGGCTCTTTAAGCGGGAGGCGGGGCGGCAGAGGGATCCCTTCATCCTCTCCGGGTCCCCTCCCTCCCGGTGGGATTCCTCTGTCCCTGCGCAGTTCCTCAATCCCCGCGGGATCACTCCATCCCCGCAGGATCCCTCCATCCCCGCGGGATCCCAAGGCGACCCTCCGGGCTCTGTGCCCCCAGACCGCGGCGGGACTCGGTGGAGTTCAGCACCAGGCTCCGGGATGCTCCGGGACTCCCGGCAGTGCCCTGTGGGTCGATAGCTGTGGGTGCAGGAGGGAACATCCCGTTTCCAAGCCTCAGCACTGCCCTCGGGCAGTTGTTAGGGCAGGGAAGGGTCNTGAGGGAAGATGTGAGGATGCACCCGCTGTGCCCGGGCACCCAGCAGCCCCCCAGCACATTCCTCCCTCTGCTCCAGCTCGCTGCTCTGCTGTTCATGGATGTAGACCCCAACACGTTCCAGAGCACGGAGCAGCTCCCACAGACACATGAAACCAAACATGCATTGATCAAGTGGCATCTCCTAGAAATGCTGGGCAGAAGGAGAACCTTTGGAGGTCTCCAGACAAACCTCCCATCCCGAGAGAGGCACGGCTGTGGCTTTGTCCTGCCAAGTCCTGCAGACCCCCAAGGATGCCCATCCCCACACCTCCTTGGGCACTCATCCTGCAGATGCACAACACTCCAGGGGAAGGGGGTTTAACATCCAGCCTGATCCCTCCAGGGGAAGGGGGTTTGACATCCATCCTGATCCTCCCAAGTGCAATTACAAAAACCTTCATAGAGGAACTCAGAAGTGAATTTCCAGATCCCAAAACTGGCCATTGGGATAAAGATGCAATGCCTGCTCTGAAAACACTCCCACAAAATGCCAGCACTGTGGAGCCGCAGGTGTGGAAGGGTCTGGACAGGCACGTGAAACCAGCCCTCCCAGAAAACGGATGAGAAGGGCTCTGTGCCGAGCTGGAGGTGCCCTCTGCACATCCCACCCTCCTCCAGACCCCGGGTATCTGGGAGGTGCCTTGCAAACAGCACAGAGATGTGTGTGAGGCTGAAAAACCCAGCACTTCCCAGAAAAAAAGAATCCCAGCAGGATCCTCGGATGTCTCAGAATGTGGAGGGTAAAGACCTGTTCTCTGCTGCTGGGACCAGTGCTGTTCTCCAGTCTGCACCTGGGCTTGTCCTTTTTGTTTTCCTTCTGGGTTTCCCCAGGGCAGAGCATCCCTCAGCTCTGTCCCTGCCTGGCTGGCAGAGATGAGCTGTCAAGGACTGGTGATTTTGGGAGACAGATTGGGGTAAGCAGGGACAGCATGAACAGCCACCATCTCACAGCAGGAGGAGGAAGCCCTGCTCTCCTCCCGTGCTCTGTCCTGAGCTGGGCTGTGCCCCTGGCCCTGGGGGCACAGCTTGGGCAGGGTTCTGGTTTTGGAAGAGAAGCAAAGGAAGGTGCACGGCTGAGTGTCACAAAAGTTTGTGGCTTCATGAAGAGGGTGAGATGGGAATAGCAGATACCATGAAAAATGGGGTGAATAAGGGCAGTGTAACAGTTTCAGCCCTTTCAGAGCTCCCCAACACCCAGGACTGTCCCAAGACCTTCCTGGCTCCCCATGAACTCCTCAGCTGCAGCCTCATGTTGACCTTGTTGCCCCAATATTTAAGGAGCAGCAAAGATCCATTTCCCGGCCCCTCTGAAAAGCTCTTCTCTATCCCTGCTCTTGGCAGGGCTCATCAGGGGAGACACAGAGATTTGCTGATTTTGTCCCCCCTGTTCAGGGATGTTTGCATAAGAAATACTTTTGATGCTATTTTTCAAGATTCACAGAATGATTTGGGTTGGAAGGGACCTTACAGCCCACGTCATTCAGACTCCTGCCATAGGCAGGGGCACCTTCCACTAGACCAGGTTACTCCAAGCTCTGTCTAGCCTGGCCTTGGACACTTCCAGGGATGAAACATCCACATCTTCCAGTGAATTGTATAAGAATGACTGGGAGAGNAATCCCCGCCGGGTTCCTCCATCCCCGCCCGGTCCCTCCATCCCCGCGCAGTTCCTCAATCCCCGCCGGGTTCCTCCATCCCCGCCCGGTCCCTCCATCCCCGAGCAGTTCCTCAATCCCAGCGGGATCCCTTCATCCTCTCCGGGTCCCCTCCCTCCCGGTGGGATTCCTCTGTCCCCGCGCAGTTCCTCAATCCCCGCGGGATCACTCCATCCCCGCAGGATCCCTCCATCCCCGCGGGATCCCAAGGCGACCCTCCGGGCTCTGTGCCCCCAGACCGCGGCGGGACTCGGTGGAGTTCAGCACCAGGCTCCGGGATGCTCCGGGACTCCCGGCAGTGCCCTGTGGGTCGATAGCTGTGGGTGCAGGAGGGAACATCCCGTTTCCAAGCCTCAGCACTGCCCTCGGGCAGTTGTTAGGGCAGGGAAGGGTCAGGGAAGAGGTGAAGAGGCACCCGCTGTGCCCGGGCACCCAGCAGCCCCCCAGCACATTCCTCCCTCTGCTCCAGCTCGCTGCTCTGCTGTTCATGGATGTAGACCCCAACACGTTCCAGAGCACGGAGCAGCTCCCACAGACACATGAAACCAAACATGCATTGATCAAGTGGCATCTCCTAGAAATGCTGGGCAGAAGGAGAACCTTTGGAGGTCTCCAGACAAACCTCCCATCCCGAGAGAGGCACGGCTGTGGCTTTGTCCTGCCAAGTCCTGCAGACCCCCAAGGATGCCCATCCCCACACCTCCTTGGGCACTCATCCTGCAGATGCACAACACTCCAGGGGAAGGGGGTTTAACATCCAGCCTGATCCCTCCAGGGGAAGGGGGTTTAACATCCAGCCTGATCCTCCCAAGTGCAATTACAAAAACCTTCATAGAGGAACTCAGAAGTGAATTTCCAGATCCCAAAACTGGCCATTGGGATAAAGATGCAATGCCTGCTCTGAAAACACTCCCACAAAATGCCAGCACTGTGGAGCCGCAGGTGTGGAAGGGTCTGGACAGGCACGTGAAACCAGCCCTCCCAGAAAACGGATGAGAAGGGCTCTGTGCCGAGCTGGAGGTGCCCTCTGCACATCCCACCCTCCTCCAGACCCCGGGTATCTGGGAGGTGCCTTGCAAACAGCACAGAGATGTGTGTGAGGCTGAAAAACCCAGCACTTCCCAGAAAAAAAGAATCCCAGCAGGATCCTCGGATGTCTCAGAATGTGGAGGGTAAAGACCTGTTCTCTGCTGCTGGGACCAGTGCTGTTCTCCAGTCTGCACCTGGGCTTGTCCTTTTTGTTTTCCTTCTGGGTTTCCCCAGGGCAGAGCATCCCTCAGCTCTGTCCCTGCCTGGCTGGCAGAGATGAGCTGTCAAGGACTGGTGATTTTGGGAGACAGATTGGGGTAAGCAGGGACAGCATGAACAGCCACCATCTCACAGCAGGAGGAGGAAGCCCTGCTCTCCTCCCGTGCTCTGTCCTGAGCTGGGCTGTGCCCCTGGCCCTGGGGGCACAGCTTGGGCAGGGTTCTGGTTTTGGAAGAGAAGCAAAGGAAGGTGCACGGCTGAGTGTCACAAAAGTTTGTGGCTTCATGAAGAGGGTGAGATGGGAATAGCAGATACCATGAAAAATGGGGTGAATAAGGGCAGTGTAACAGTTTCAGCCCTTTCAGAGCTCCCCAACATCCAGGACTGTCCCAAGACCTTCCTGGCTACCCATGAACTGCTCAGCTTCAGCCTCATGTTAACCTTGTTGCCCCAATATTTAAGGAGCAGCAAAGATCCATTTCCCTGCCCCTCTGAAAAGCTCTTCTCCATCCCTGCTCTTGGCAGGGCTCATCAGGGGAGACACAGAGATTTGCTGATTTTGTCCCCCCTGTTCAGGGATGTTTGCATAAGAAATACTTTTGATGCTATTTTTCAAGATTCACAGAATGGTTTGGGTTGGAAGGGACCTTACAGCCCACATTATTCACACTCCTGCCATAGGCAGGAGCACCTTCCACTAGACCAGGTTACTCCAAGCTCTGTCCAACCTGGCCTTGGACATTTCCAGGGATGAAACATCCGCATTTTCCAGTGAATTGTAAAAGAATGACTGGGAGAGGGTGTTGCTTTTGATAACTCCCTCGTTTTTTGATTCACTTCTTGCCACCACAGCATTATGCAGAGGATACAACCCTGGGCATCAAAGAATTGTGAACACCAGCATTTCCTAAGAGCACCTCAGGGAATGCATTTGTACATCTGTGAATATTTTTCAGCCAGATCCTGGGAGCAGCTCAGGAGGAGGGCAGCCCTCTGAGAGTGGAACCACGTGCAGAGCACCATGCCATGCTCCCCAGGGCCACATCCAGGCCCTGCTGTCTTTGGCAAGGAAGGTGACAGCGCAGCCTCTGCAGTTCTGCTGGGACTTGCTCTCCAGATCTGAGTGCTCTGGAGCACCACTGTTCAGTCCTTTGGGTTCTGGAGCAGCCCAGGTCCCTTTTGTCAGACTCTGGGAGAAGCTGTGACACCCTTAAGCCCCTCCTGGGTGTCGGGGATCTGCCTGGATGTGTTCTCCCTGCCGTGCCTGGAGAAGGGAGCACTGCTGGGCAGGGTTCCCACAGCATCTCTGCCAAGGCACCAGAGAGAATGAGAGGAGTGCTGGATCTGGGCAGAGCTGTGCAGGTGAGGGGCTTCCAGTAATTCTGGAAATTCTTGGAGGTCCAATACTGCTCTGCCCAACACATGTGGACAGATTCCCAGGAGAGCCTTGAAGCCTCATAGGGGAAGAACAGAGCTCTGGACCCCACAGGACTGTGCAGCTCCACCCAGACCTGCTGAGGAGGGGTGGAGGGGACTGGCAGGTCCCAGGTGATGAAGTGCCCACAGAGAACAATCCTGTGCTGCTGTTTGAGCCCTTCAGCCCCAGAGAGGGAATTCCAAGGACAGAGCAGCTCTCAGGGGGCTGTGAAGGGAGGCAGTTCAGCAGTGGTGGGGCAGAGGGCCCAGACACCTCTCTGGTGCCTCGTGGGAAGTGTCTCTGATGTGGGCAAGGTGCCTTCCCATACCGTTTGGAGGTGACATTTTCACACCTCTGGCAGTATCTGTTTATATTGGAAGAGTTATGGTTGGCAGGACACATTTTCCCTTCTGGCTGGGGTGAGGGAGGTAATTCCAAATGGTGTGGAAGTGTCTGGGGACAGGTGGGAGCTACAGGGCAGATGGAGGAGCAGCCACACACCCTGGTGTGACAACTGGGGCTGACTGTGCCCATCACAGCCCAGCTGAAGCAAAGTCTGCACTGAAGAGCTGCCAGCAGAAAAGGCTGAGCTGCTGGGCAAGCTGGGCACACCCTGAGGCCACGGAGAGGGTCTGTGACCTGCCCTTCTTGGTGCTGGTTCCTTCTGCCAGCAAAGGGGAGCCTGGGAGAGGTGCTGAGCTAAGGAAGGACAGCTCTGGCTGTGCCTTCTGCTCTCCTCATGGCAGGACAGCTGCAGATGAGTCTGCAGCTGGAGATGTCCGAGTGACAGCGTGTGGGACAATGTGACACTCTTCATGTCCCCAGACCTCTCCTTCTGCTTGGATTATTGGGCAGCTGCTGCAGCAGGGCCTGTCCCCATAATTCCTGCCTGGCACGAGGTGTGAGAGAGCACAGTGTGGGATGGGGGTGTCCAAGCAAGGAGGGAGGAGCACAGTCCTGGAGTTGCTCTTGGGGAAAATCCAGTGAACCTCGGGAGTCTGGTTGGTCAGTGAAGAGCTGGGTCAGAAGGAGGATAAAGAGAAAGTGAGTTCTTGTCTGAAGTAAAGAAGATGTCAGGAGAGTCACCAGGCAGACCTTGAGGAGGACAAGGTGGTGGAGTTGGGCATGAAGCAAGTCCAAAGGCAGGAACTGAGTGGCTCCCTGCTGCCTCAGGACTTTGCTCCAAGAGCTCAAAGGGAAGAGGCTTTGCAAGAGGTGGAGCTGAGGCTCAGGTGTGCTGAGAGCTCTGGAGAACAAGGCTGTAATCATCAGGGGAGAGGAAAATATGTGAAAATACAAAAGCAGCAAGAGTACCTGAGAATCTGAGTCTGAGGGGGCCCCCCCAAACAGGTGAGGCTGCTCTCACTGTTCCACTGCACAGTGCAAGGCAGGGCTCAGGCTTTGCCATGGCTCCCAAGCCAGTAAAACCCATGAGAGCCCAGAGAAGGAAGAGTTCTTCTGTCCTGGCAAGCTCCTATATCCCAATTCCTGGGGTCGTGCTCCAGGGCTTGTCATTGCAGATACCTCTCCAGTTCAGTTATTTTATTTCAGAGCTGACATGATCTGTGCTGGTTTGACAGCGCGTTTAGGGGCATTTCCCAAGGCACAATGGCCATGTTTTTCCTAAAGCAGATAATTTCTGAGCCAAATACTTGTTGCTCTGTTCACTGTGCTGTGGCCATCTGGGCAGGTACCTGTATCAGCAGTGATTTCACACCTACAGCTTCCATAGGGGGTTTTATCTAGAGGGTTTCCAAGGATATTTTAATCCAGTTTAATTTACCACCTGGATTCATTTGATTCACCACAAAAATCCAAATATTGTGAGACTTTTGGAGAAAAGACATTTTGAGGGATTCATGCAAATGCAAAAAATTTCCCACTCAATGCTTCTTTTATCTTGGCTTTGACTTCACAGGAATTTCTGATACTCAGGTATTGATTAAATGTATTGGGCATAATACTCACATCTTCCCAGCCAGGACTTTGCAAAACCCAGCCCTCACCTCATCTGAGTTGTCAATTGGTCCATACAGCCCTGTCCTGCTCAGAGAGCCTGACATTCCAGAGGGGGCTTCCAGGACCCCATGGAATAACCAGGGTTTGTACAGCCCACAAAACAAAATCCCCTTCCCTTCTCAGAAGAAGAAAGCTTTGGGGTGGAGAGCAGAAGGGTTTCAAGCCCCTTTCTCAGGGACTGCCCAGCGAGACCCCAGAGAGGAGGAGGTGACACAACCATCCAGCCCTCCCCTCTAATTCAGACATAGTTTCCTTTTGGTTTCTGTGGAGCACAGAGTTGGCAGGCCCCATTCCCAATGACTTAGCAATATTTCACATTTCTGTCATGCTCACAGAAGTTTGTCTATCTCAAGGGACAGGCCATATCTTCTGCTGTAGTTCATAATCTCCTTCCTACCACTGCAGCTGATGCCAGCAGCAGTGCCCAGGCACAGGCACCACACAGGACCTTTACAGCAACAAAAACCAAAAATCAGGGGCAAGGCCTGATGGATTCCCTGATATCCCAACAGCCCTGGAGTCTGGGGTGTCCCATGGCATTGCCTGTCCCCAGACACTTCTCCTGAGGCACCTTTGGCCATGTTCCTCTTGCTTCTGAGCTCACTCCCTCTCCCAGCAGTGTGAGGCACCCCTGGACTGCCCAGATTGTGACTCCAGGCCATGGTGTGCCCTGAGTGTACCTGGACTGCCCAGGCTGGGAGAATCCTTTCCATGGCTGCCAGGAATTACAATCAGCCCACGTAAGAATTGCATTCATCCTTTTGAGAGACCCCAGGTGAGGAGCCCCTGCCCCCTTTCAGCCATCCCATCACTCAGGACCTTTGGTTCCCTTCACCACAGCTCCCAGCACCTGTCCTGATTCTCCTGAGTCTTCACTGGCAGTGAGGGGAACACAATGGCAGATATTCTCTCTGTTTTCCTATTTTGGTCTCTTGATGTCCTGTTCTCCTTGTTGACCATCCAGGAGGTTTGAGATGATATTTTCTTAGGAGGCTGTGCTTAACTAAACCCTTGTTGTATATTGGAAACTCATTGTCCATAAAGAGATGATGAATTAGCTCAGATGCCAACGTTCCCATCCCAAACACGACACAGATCCCTCCTCCCCTGCCCCACTGTGCTTCATTACCCTGTGATCAAGGTGCTTATTCCCTCAGCTGGAGGCTGAGGAGGGAATCAACCCCCAGCTCATCACAGGGAATGTTCTGGAGCACTGCTGCTTCTCCACCCAAGCCTTGGGATCCCTCAGTTTAGATAAGAGACAATGGATGCAGGAACAACAGAGCTTGTCCAGACCTCTCTCTCTGATAGAGTAACAGGAACTTACAATTATTGTGACATTGGGTTCAGCCATTAAATGGCATTTTAAATAAACCCCCCTCACTGGATGCTGTCCCTCACATAGCCAGGACATTGTCACCAGGAGCTCTGGGACTGCAGGTGACACGGAGTCACAGAAGCCAAATGTTCACACACAGTTTAAGGAGAAACCATGTAGATTTATGGAAGGAAAACCCCCCGCTGTTACTAAAGCCATCAACACTACCTTGGGCTGGGGAAGTCCCTAAGCTGCAAATTCTTGCTGTCTGGGAAATTTTTCAGGAGAAGTCTCGTTACGTGCACATTCTGTTCCTGTGATTTTCCCAAGGAATCTGCTTTTGCACAGTGTTGCTGCTGGGCAGGAGCCAAATTTCAAAATCTAAACAGAAAATTGGGGAAATTGTGAAACAGATCAAAAGAAAAATCAAATTACAAAGGTGGCAAAAATGAAAGCAGGGGACATGTCATGGATCAGAAACATGCAACCCTCAGGAAGATGAAAGGCAGAAGGGAACATGATGAGACTCCTCAGGAAAAGCCCACTGCTCTCTGACAGCATCCAAGAACCTGGTGGGGATTTCCTGGTGCAGCTTTGTCTGGAGATGCATCAGGTCAGGGCTGGAGTCACAGTCTCCAATGAGGGACTGTGCCCCATGTCCTTGTTTGTACTGGGGAGAGCAGCTCAGCCAGGGCAGGGACACTGCTGAGGAGCCCCAGGGTCCTCAGGTGAGGTGGACAGGGATGAAAGGAGAAGCATCAGGAGTGTCCAGAGGACCTGAAGTCCAAGGCTCAGAGTGCGTGTGTCTTCTCCAGGGTTTGCCTCTCACCACAACCAGAAGCTGAGTGAGGGGTGCCATGAACTGCACTGTGAACACTCCTGTCTGCACCACACCACAGGGGGGATTCCAACCTAAACTCAGTTGGGACCTGGCAGAAATTGAAATCCTGGATTTCCAGCTTCCTTTGGCAGTGAAAAATGCCTGCCTGTGCAGCCAGGCAGCACAAGGTGATGGAGGAATCAGATGTTCCTCAGGATATTTTGAGGTGAGCCATGGTGGTGTCACTTGTCCTGATATAAAGGACAATGGCCTGTCTTGGGCCACCCAGAAATGTTGGTGGTGCTGCAGTCTGACAGTGAAGCATGAACAGGTCCCTGCCCACAGCATGGGCTTGGAACTTGATGGTCTTGAAGGCCTCCTTCAACCCAAACCATTCCCTGATCCTGTGATACCCAAAATGAGGAGGAAGCAGAGCTGCATTTCTCAGTAGGGCCTGCTGTGATCAGACAAGAGGGGATGGATTTAGACTAAAAGACAATACATTCAGACTAGAGATAAAGAAAAAAATAAGAGTGGTGAGGCCCTGGCACAGGTTGCCCAGAGAAGCTGTGGCTGCCCATCCCTGGAAGTGTCCAAGGCCAGGTCAGAGAAGGGTTGGAACAACCTGGTGTTGTTGAAGATGACCATTGCAGGAGGTTGAAAATAGATGGTCTTTAAAGGTTTCTCCCTACCCAAAGCACCCTGTGATTGTTCAGGACAGGATTGAGGAGCAGGGCCAGAATAGTCCTTGCACCCTGGAGAAAACAAGGGAACAGAGAGGAGCTCCTCCATCCTGGCCAGTCTTGCTGAGATCCTAGGAAAAGGCCAACAGCTCAGAGAGGCCTTCATGGAGGTCTCTTGGCTGGATGGAGGACTGTTGATCCCAATTCATACTCAAGGACTGTTGTTGATCCCAATTCATACTCAATCAGTCCACATGGACCTTCTGGGCTGCTAGAAGGGAATCAATAACAAACAGAGCCAGCCTAAGAGCTCGGTGCTGCCTAAAGAGGAATCACTCTTCCCCTCTCTTTTCTTCATCCCCTCTGCTCCCAGCTGCAGTCCTGACCACAGTTTGACATCATATCCTGCATAATTCTGCATAATCAGTGATCTGAACTCGTCCATGGAGAGCTCTGTGGGCCCCAGCTGGTTCCAGGGGGGATGTCTGGGTGGATACCTAGCCTTTGGCAGAGAGGCCAAGGAGATGTGGGGAGCAGCTCTGGCTTTGTGTCAGTGCTGGAACTGCCCCATAGCACATCCTGTCCCACACATGTCCTGGTGGCCAAGCCCTGAGCCAGAGCAAGGACTGGGCAGGAGAATCCCCTCAGCCTGAGCACTGCCAGGCCCTCCACTGAGCAGGGGTGATCTGTGCTCCCCCAAAGTATCTCCAGTCCAACCCCAGGGTCTCCAGATGGGTCCTTTCCCCAGCAAACCCAGTGGGCCTGCAGCTCCAGGTGCTGCCCTGGCATGAGCTGATGGCTTTGCAGGGAGGAACAAATTACAATTTCCAAAGCACTGAACTCACATCTCATCAATCAGGTACATTTTGGAAGGTGAGTCAGGCTTAGGAAAACAAAATCCAGGGTGTGCAGCCAAGTAGGGCCTGTCTTGCCCATTACCCATCCTCAACCAGTGGGACCACATTCCAAGAGTGGGACCAAGTCCTGGATCGTTTTGGAACCCACGTCACGTAACAAATGCTTTTGGGAGCTGTGTTTGGAATCCTCTGGGTTTGCTGTCAACCACTGTTTCCTGGCCACAGTGTGTGGGCCAGTGGCTACGTGCTCTGAGCTGCCTCTTCAACGAGCTGCACCCTCCAGACCCTGCCACGGAGAGGACAGAGCCACGCACAGGAGCAGGGAAGTGATTAAGAGGAAACAAAGTGGATATGGATGCCAGACTGGAGGGTTCTGAGAGCAGGAATGAACTACAAACAGCCTCAAATCGATCATCTGCTATTGCTTCAGCAAATAAATGGAAGTGGGGTAGAGCTTGGGAGGCTCACAGGCGAAGCACAGTGCTGGGAGGAATTGAAAAGGATGGAACAGGAATAAATTGGGGCTGAGAGGGAAGGCAGGGAGTGCTGATGTAATGCACACCCAGGAAAGAAGAGGTTAAGGGCTGAAGAAATTAATATTTAAGCTACACATTAGTAAGAAACCGAGCTAAAAATTATTATAAAGCTTCCACATGAATTTGGCAAAGTGGGCTCTGTCTGGGGATTTTCTTTCCTTCCTTCTGCAGACAGAAAAACATCACAGCCTGAATTTGCCACTCCGACTGTCCGAGGGGTAAATCTCCCCCTGGTTGGGATGCGTGGAATTTGAAGTCTAAATTTGCAACAGAAAGCTGTTAAATGTGGCTGAATGGACAGCAAACGTGAGTCCTGCTCTGATTTTGGGTAAAGCCGAGCTCCACCGCTGCGGGCTGCCAGCAGATGGTACTGTGCCCCCGAGGATCGCCGGCTTCTCCGGGAGAAACCCTCCCGAGCGGAGGAAAAGGCTTTGATGCTCTTCCCGGCCCTCCCGACACACCCAGAGCCCCGAGGTGAGGAGGGTCTGCTCCTGGGGACCCCCTCACCCCGCAGTGACACGGAGCTCACACCTGACAGGTGACTTGGATCTTGCTTCCCCCATCACCTGGAGCCCTTCCCTCCCTCAGAGCTGGGGCAGGTGGGGGGCAGTGGGCTTGTCCTCCAGGCGTGGTTCCTCCAGACTGACTGTCCTCAAAGCCAGGACACCCCAGCGCTGGGCACTGCCAGGAACCCGGGGCCTTGCAAAGGTGTTTTTGGGGTAAGAACCCGTACCTGTGCTTTGCTGGACAGCCCAGGCTTGTCTGTGCTGGGGCCGGGGCAGAATCAGTGACCCAGGGCTTCAACCCACTCCACAACTGGACACGGGGTGGCTGCCCAGAGCAGCTGTGACTGTCCCTGAACCCCTGGCAGTGTCCAGGGCCAGGCTGGTCAGGGCCACCTGCGACAGTGGGAAGTGTCCCTGCCCACGGCCTGGGATGGTCTGTAGGGCCCCTTCCCACCCAAACCCCTGTGACCCTGTGCTGCCCGGGCAGCTGTCACAGCCCACTGGATGGCACTTGTGTCCCACTGTCCCGAGCTCTCCTGGAAATGTCCCCATCCAGCCAAGCTTCTTCCCCAGGACAGCGAGCTCAGGTGGGAGGCATCTGCTCTGCAGCCCAGCAGGAGGGACTGCACCACCCTCACTGCATTTTAGAAGAGTCTTCCTGTCAAAACAAAATGGTCTTTGAGGAACTCAAATGATTGAGAGTCAGCCACTGGTTGTAAAAGTGTGAGCAGCACACAAGATGCTGCCCGTGCCATTTCTGAATCCTAAACACACACTCTCATGATCACAGAGACAGGGATCCTGCTCCAACACACAGCAACTCTCCCTCCTGAACACATTGTCCACAAAAATGTGACAATAAAACAAATAGAGCAGTAGATAAAGGTGGTACTGAGATAAATAGAGATTTCCCCCCAATAAAAGTTATTTTTACAGCTGTGATTCACCTCTTAGCCCACAAACAGGACACCAGGGTAGCTGAGGGGGTAACTCCAGGGGGAACATGTGGCTGTGATGACACAGGGACAGAAAAATTTAAGCCAGAGCAGTGAGCAAGGAGAGCCTGAGGAGCCCCCACCTGAGGAACCCCAACCTGAAGAACCCCCACCTGAGGAATCCCCACCTGAGGAGCCCCCCCACTCTCTCTTCATTGGGAACTCTGTGGGATGGGCACAGAGAGGACCACATTGATGAGGGATGCTCCTGTTGGCTTTCTTGCCTTGCTATGGAACAGAGGTGGATTTACAAGGATCAAAAGTGAAGCTCTGGTATCTTTAGCTCCATGAAGTTCCAGCTTCCCTGGCAGTGTCCTCCAAGGGTGGCACACTTGTCAAGCTCTGTGACGAGAAGGATGATGCTCAGACACTCTGAGGGGTGCAAGTTCCTTTTATTTTTGTCTGAAGACAGCAGGCAAAGCCTTGCAGAAGTGTCAAGCCCAGAGTCTGGAAATTATCAGCTGTTCTGCAAAGCAGGCCCATGGCAGGAGCTGGGGAATAAGGGGCTGTTTGGGTGGGAGGAGGGTGAGTGCAGGGTTGTGTGTCCAGGGTGCACAGTGGGAAAGGGAGGTACAGCTGCCCAGAACACAGATATCTGTCAAAGGCAGCAAAAACCTGTCTGCAAACACTTGTCCAGCTGAGTGTCAACTGATGCAGCTGCTCTTCATTTAAAGGTATTAACCTGCCTTCATTTAAGTTCTTCCTGAGCACAGAGGTTCTCCCTGGGAATGGGGTGGCTGACGGGCATCACTCAGCTCCTGCTGGGCTGGCAGGGTCCATGTCTGAATTCCTGCTGGGATCCCAGGGCTGTACCCACTCTCAGGACAGCTTTTCAGAGGGTGCCTTACCTGGTGCACAGAGCCTGGGGGGAGGAGGGAGCAGGATCCTGGCTTTAGAGCCATGGCTGGGAGGATTCCTGTGAAGGTGCTCTGGGCTGTTTCAGTGTTTTGTGTTATTATCACACACAAAAACTGGATTAAATCAGTATTTGTAACGCAATACAGCATCATCTTCTCAGAGAAGTGCTGGTGGGAAGGAGCCTTTGGAGGTCTCTAATCCAAGACTAATGCTGGAAGGTTCCCATGGTTTTGCCTGCCCAAGTCTCCAGAACCTCCCAGGATGGAGATCCCACAGATTTTCTGGATAATAAGATCCCTTCAAACACAGTTCTGGGTTTAAAAAGAAACTCAGGAAGCTGATGGGGACAAACAGAGATCTGCACAGTTATACCCTACTTTGGCACTTGGACCTCCAGCCCCACTCAGTGCCTGGCTCTGCTCTCAGCAGCAGAAAGGCTGCAGGGTGAGAGCCAGGGCAGGGCCCTGACCTGGCCTCTGTCCCTCTGCCACATGCAGGTCACAGCATCCAACACCTCAGCTCAGCACCAGAGAGGGAAGGGGGCTCTGGAGAGTCCTGGGGAGGGGGAGCAGGTCCCAGCCTCAGTCCCCACCCCGTGTCCCAGCTGTGCTCTCTCACAGCTCACCACAACCCTCCCAGCACCAACGGCCCAGGAAGACCTGGAAAGCCCCAACAATCCATGAAAAAGCAGAACTGGGCTGTGCTGAGCCCAGCTGGCCAGGGCTGGGGTGAGCTGTGCTGTGCAGAGCTCCCAGCACTGTCCTACCCCTGCAGGAGACTCAGTTCCCTTGCTGGTACCTCGTCCTTCCCTCTGCCTGTTTGTCCCTCTGTGTGACACCCACTGGGCCAGAGCAGGACTTGCTGCAGCTCATCCCCTGTGGGCTGGGAGTGCCAGCAAAGCTCAGCTCTAACCCCAAGGTGAAGAAGACCCAGGAGCACAATCTGAGCTCTACAACAAAACTTTGGGGCTTGAGTTATGCAACTGCTGCTGGAGAAATCAGAGGAGGCAGCACAGAGCTGAATTTTTCCCTTTCACTTCAATTCCTGGCACTTGGTCAGCCAGATCCCTCTTGAAAACCCAAGAGCTGTGACAAGCAAGAAAACTCTGTCCAGCTTCCCTGGAAAAGGCCTTCAGTCTCCTTCCTCGTGGAGGCTTTTTGGGAGCTGGGGCTGGTGTGAGGACAGATAGTGTGAGCTGTTTGTGAGCTCTAAGCACAGAAACATTCCCCAAGTGCAGAGGGAGCAGGGAGGAGAGTTGTGCAGGGGGAATAATGGGCTGGAAGAGGCAGTGATCTGCCTGGTGGGGATGGGTCCCCAGGGCAAAGGATGCACAATTTGTCCTAGATTCTTTCCCCCCCCACCGCCTTTTTTTTTTTCCTGAGATTCGAATGTATAATTGCAGGAGGGGACAAGAGAGAAAATGAGCTGAAGGCTCGTAACTGCAGAGGCCGGTCCCTGTGAGCAAAGGGCCACATGTCCCCTTTTATCGCCAGCCATAATTCCCTCCTTGGCTCAAAGGCGGCTGTGAAAAGAGCAGGACTGGTTCAAACTTCCTTGGGGTCTCCGTGGCAACCAGCCCTGCAGGAGCCTTTTCTTCCTTTCCCCTCTTTCCTCTTTTGTTGTTGTTGTTGTTGTGTCATTAAAACTTCCCGGATTGAATCCCCACCAGGCTGCTCCACAGGCAATGCTCCAGACCTCCTGCCTGCCTCCAGCCAGCTGCCCTGGTCTTTTCTCAGCCCCTGCACCAGCAAAGTTCAGCCCCAGCCCAGCAAAGCCCAGTCCAAACTCAGCCCCAGCTCAGTAAAGCCCAGCCGAGCTTCACATCAGGATATTTTTTCCTGTCCCACTTCGTTCCTGCCCGGTATTTTAGCTTCTTCCAGTTCAGCCCAATGGTCGGAGTGCTCAGACAGAAATGGGGATTCTCTGACCCTCCAGGCTGGGCTGGCTCAGCAGGGGCGTGGGGCAGTCCAGCCCTGGACCCCCGTTCTGCAGGGCCCCTCTTGCACCAAGGGCTGGGGCACAGAAGGGGCTGTTGGGGACCTGCAGAGTCCCTGCCCTGGCACAGCCAGGCCTGGCCAAGCACAGCAATGACAGATCCAGCACCTCACACCTCTGTGAGAGCAGGGGACAGCCCAGGATGCAAGATCTGTGATCTGTGACACCCATCCCTCCCTGGCAGCACCAATGGCATGAGGACTGCAGTGACTTGGAGCCAGGGAAAGAAAGCAAACCCCATGGATTAGAACTTCCCCTGTGCTGTGCTGCCTGTGCTGGGCTGTGACACCTCCCCAGTGTCATGGCCAGGGCTGGGATGGGAGCAGATCTGGGCTCTGGGGAATGGGGCTCCATCTCTACTCTCTGTGACAGGGACAGGACCCAGGGAATAACTGGAGCTGTGCCAGGGGAGGGTTTGGTTGGATCTCAGGGCAAGGTTCTTCCCCCAGAGGGTGCTGGGCACTGCCCAGGCTCCCCAGGGAATGGTCCCAGCCCCGAGGCTGCCAGAACTCCAGGAGTGTTTGGACACTGCTCCAGGGATGCTCAGGGTGGGATTGTTGGGGTGTCTGTGCAGGGCCAGGGGATGGACTGGATGATTCTTGGGGGTCCCTTCCAGCTCAGGACATTCTTTGAGTCTCAGCCCATGATTCCAGATGGAAACATTTTCTGTGGGCACCACAGCTCAGCAAGGAGGTTTCCAATCCTTGCAGTGCTCCAGGGCGTTCACAGCCCAGGAAAAGCCCAGCACTGATGGAAATCCATGAAACTCCTTTTCCTCCAGCAGCACAGGCTCTCAGTCACATCACAGGGCCCCACAATTTCCAGCTACAACATCGTGGAAAATCACAGCCTGCAGCAAAAAATAGCTGATCTCATTCTTTTACCAATCTCCAGGATACTGCTGGGCTGGAGTCCTGGGGAAGGAGAGAAGGAAGAGGAGGAATGACTCCGCTCCTCTGCTCTCCATCCCTCCCCCATCCCTGGGTTGCATTCCTGCAGATGTCAAGGTAGACAGAGCTGCCTTAAACAAGTCCAGGACCTGGGGCAGAGTTTCTCCTTGTTCTCAGCTCATCCCATTACACAGATTTACTGCAGCCCTGAGAGGCAGCTCAGCCTCTCCCGTGGATCCAGGCTGCCCTAAACTTGAGGTGAAAACTTCACTTCCAACTTCAGAGGGACACCAGGACCTGGCCTTACAGTGCTTTGTGTGGTGGAGCTGCCCCCTGAGGAGCAGGGACCCCTGAGGCTGCTCCCCACCAGCCAGACCTGTCACACCTCTGGCACATCCTCAGCCAGCCCTGCTCCCTCCCATCCACCCACAGACCCCTCACACACACAGCTGGGGCTCTGCACAGACCCACCCACCCCTGTGTCCCCAGTTACTGCTTCAAATCCATGCAAAAATCACATCCTGGTGCAAAGAAACCTTCCGAGACCTTTCCCACAGGCCTTAGACTGCCCTAGGTGGCTCAGGTGAAGACTGGAAATAATTGTCCCACCAAGAGCTGATGGCTGATGGGAAAAGTGTCCTGGACCAGACTTAGATTTTCCTTTACTTCAGAAAAGTGGGGATGACTTGGAGCAGGGATGACATGGACAGAAGAGCAGAAGGTGAACAGAAAACACTTTAAAGCTGCATCCCAAACTCTGTAAGCCCAGAGCAGTGACCCCACATGATGCCAACACTATTTCAGGCAAATCTGTGCCAGTCAAACATAATAAAGTCCTTGTATTTACTGAAGTTTGAGATGGGTTTCATTGCTCACTCTCTGTGCTCCACGTTGCCATAGCCACTAAAACCCATGTGTTAGGCCTTCATTAGGGTTTTGTTGGGTTTGGGTTGTTTTTTTTTTTCTGAGCATCTCCATGGTAAAATAGAGGAAAGATCTGGAAATCTCATGGAGTTTGAAGGGTGAGGTGCAGAAGGAACTGAAGTAGCTGACAGTGAAAGGAAGGTGTTTTCACAGTCTGTAACTGCTCCAGCTCATGGGCACTCAGGCACTGAGGTGAAGTGTCCTTGGAGGATTTCTGGCAGTGCTGGAGGAGCCAGCAGTCAGCACTTCCACTTCACTCGTTTCCTGTGGTCCCCTGGCCACAGAGATTTGTGACTAGAAAGGAGGAGAACAACTGAACCCTTGGCAGCACCATTTCTCCTTTTTCTGCCCTTCAGAAATGAAGTCTGGGATTCCAGTTCTGCTCCTCTGTTCATCTGCTCAGTATTTATCATGCCTGTGACTCACAGCTGTCCCTTGATGTTCTAGCTCAGGGAGAGGCAGCTCCTTCCTGGAGGAACTAATGGGATACACACAGAAAAAGTGATTTCCCCAGGTTTACAAGAAATCCAGGGACAGGTAAAGAACCTGGGACGTCAAAATCATATGAGGAGCTCTTGGGAAAGCTGAGAACACAACACAGGTTTTTTGATTTGGATCTGAGAACAGCTACTAGAGCAGGTTACACTGCCAATGTTTTAAAATGCAACCTTTCTGTTTTTAAAAAAATATATCTTTTGGTTTTTTTAAAAAAAAATCAAAAATTAAAGAAAAATATATCTTTTGGTTTTCCTTTATGAAGGAAAAAAAACCCAAACCAGAAATCCCAGGGCCTCGGACACAAGACTGGGATACTGCAGAAAAATGGCTAAAAAGAGTTTCTACCATCACTGGTAGACAAAAAAATATCCTAAGTGGAGGAATTCTATGTCATCAGCTTAGAATAGTTTGTAAACAAATGGAGTGAGGTAAAGGTTATTTGCAGTGAAAAAAAGAGCAATAAAGTTATTGCTGAAAGAGTAAAAGCAGTGGCAAAGTGTTTGCTAATTTCAGAGGTGTTACCACAGGATTGGTCTGTCCAGGTAAGACCACCTGGGTGAGCCCAGGTAACTCCAGCTGACAGCATTCCCACCAGAGATGAAAAGCCAGGAACAGCAGAGGAGCAGAGCCTGCAGGAGCCAGAGGGAACACAAGGATCCAGGAGAGAGGTTTGAGGAAAATGAGGAGCAGGGAAGTTTAGAGGGAATGTTTATGTTACCTGTCACAGGTTGCCAGCAAACAGAGCCCTCAGAAATACTCAGGATTTCAGTAGTTTAAGATGGAAGGAGTCAGACAGTTCATCAGGATTTCCTCAGCTCTTTACAGATTTTCTATAATTATTTACTTTAGGACTGAAGAGCCATCAGAGCACTAATGTCCTATTTTACCTCCACTTTAGGCTCTTACAACAAAATGTAGGTCTTCAAACCAACAAACCCAGCTTGTTTTAGGACTTGATACCCCTTAAAAGACCATTTTCCAAGAGCTCCACCTCCTGTTGCTGCTCCTGGCCATGCCCAGAGGTGAAACTCAACCTCAGCACCCCCTAATGCCACCCTTCACCTGTAACCTGGGGTGGACCTCTGACCCCTCTCATTGCTTAGGGCTGCACCACAGGCCTTGTACATCCCCTGCCATCCCCAAAACTCTGAGCCAGGGGTCTAAACCCCCTCTGAGAGCTCATCCCAGTCATCCATATCTTGCCCTTGGCTGTGAAGTGTGGGTTGTCCTCTTCACATTACCCTGACCCTGGGGTGACTTCAGCAAGAGAGTCTGAGCTCCCCTCAGACTCCTCAGGGGTTCCACACCTTGAAATCCATGCTGAGCACAAACCCAGGAGACTCCATGGTCCCGTCATCTTCCCCAGGCACTTGGTTTCTTCCTGCTGGTAGATTCAGATGGAGAAAGGAAGGAATGCTAAAAGAAGGCAAAGTTGCACAGTTAGAGCCCAAGGGGAAGGAGAGGCACGTTTGCAATGTGATCCCAATGCTGGAGTGTTGTTGGAATAAACCAAAGGATCCCCTCGGATGCCTCAGCACCTCCAGCAGCCGAGTTTGCAGTGCCACAATGTCCCACGACACACAAGGACCTCTGTACTGACATTGTAAAGGCAGCAGGACTTCTCTTGAGTAGCCAAACCTCTGACTTCCTCAATTCCTTTCATTTCTGGGCATATTGAAACTGAGAGTCAATATTGCCAAACTAGACAGAGTGATGTGATTGAAAAGACCCTCAGTTAATAAAACTGTCACTCAGCAGCACAAGGAGGTATCTATGAGTGAAATTTTGAAATTGTACTCTTTTGGGTAACTGTCATTTGCTCTTAGAAATTACATTTAAAATTAATGTTTGCTGTAGAACTTATAAATATTTGTTCAGGCTAGCATGAAATATGCCCAGGGTAATTTTAGCATGTACGCATCAGATTTTCATTTCGTAGCAGAGAAGACTCAAAGTGAGTCTGTTCCCTTCAAAGACAATGGAGTCTTCATCCCTGGGAGACAGGTCCTCCTCCCTGGGGAGCTGTGCCTGCTGTCTCAGGCTTTGGGGATCAAGGCTGACACAACCAAAGACATAACTGGGAACTGCCATTGTTTTTCTGCTCATTTTTCTGCTCATTTCACTGTGAGAAACTCGGAGCCAAGAGTCTCCTGTGGTTAAGTTAGGGACAGGCAGGACCTTCTGCTCCCAGGACCTCCAATCCAAAGCAATTACACTCCAAACAAAATCTCCTCACAAAAGGTGGGACAACACAAATTCCTTATGGTGCTGGGACAAACAGATGTTCAGAGAGCAGTGGAATGAAGTTAAAGGAGTGGAGGGATGAGCATCTCCAGAAATTTCCTCAGACACCTGTCAGAGCCATGGAGGGCATTCCCATGAGTTCAGAGTGCTTGGGATCAGCCCTCTACTGTGCATCTTTGAGAACCTGCCTGTGGCCACGTTTGGTGTGTGGGATCTTTGTGTCTCTGCTCCTGTTATAGCACAGCCCTTCCCAAGGCACACTGAGATCTCTGCCTGACCACAACAGCAAATAAAGCCTCTGATTTTGGGTCTGGAGTCACTTTCCCTCCTAGTTCCTGCAGAGGAAGCACTTTGTAGCTTACTGTAGGCTTGGTTTACAAATTCCAGCACTCAGAAATGGATAAGGTGCATTTTGCATTCCCCAATGTCTGATGGACAGGAACGTTTCAACCACCATAGAATCGTTAAGGTTCAAAAAATCCCTTATGCTCGACCATTAACCCAGCACTTCCAGGTCCACCAAGACCTTGATGATGGTCTCCAACCAACAACAACTCAACTCAGATTTCAAAAGCTTTCCCCAGCTGGATTTCTACAGTTTCTGAGTTTTTTCCTCTCCCATGGGCTCAGCTACCTGCAGTATCACCTGAGACATCTCACTTCAGTCTCTCCATTTGCTGCCTCTCTGGTAGCAACACTTAAATGATGGAAATTCTATCCCTTGGTACTTTTAATGCTTATTCTGTTTGTGCAGCTTGAAAACATCCACCAGTACAAACCTGAGCAGCACTTCCAGTTCTGCTTTTGCCAGAGCAGCTCTCAGGCACTTCAGGGTTTCTTTGGGCAGTAAGGGAAGAGTGCCTGGGACCATTCCTGGCCCTGGAATGAGGCAGACAGGGGCACCTTCATCCATCCTGAAAAAGTCCCTGAAGCTTTTGGTGGGTCATATCTTAAGGGTCTATTTGGAATAGTTCTAACCCCAAGCTGTGATTAAAATCTCTTCAGGGCAGGTTAAGATGGCTGGGCCAGCTCCACACCAGGGTCCATCTCCCTGGTTAAAAACATGGGCAGTAAATTTCAAGATCTGGGGAAGATTTCCAGGTAATGTTTAATTTACTGGAGCAGATTAAACCTATGTGTCCCCAAATGTCATTTGACAATTGATGCTCTCTTAGACCCTGGCAACTGAGCTCAGTAAAACCCATCTGGGTCCCAGGAAGATTCACCAGCACAGACTACACCCAACATCCCCTTTGGGATTCAAAATCCTACGAGAGAACAAGAATATTTAATATCTATGGTGGTCATAGACAGCTGGAAAACCCATTGGAGTAAACCTGGAGAAATTTGGCCTCACAGTCCCTGCAGCAGATGCAGGGAGGGATGGAGGGGAAGTGTGAGCAGCTCTGAGTGTCCTCCTTGGGTGTGCAATGGCCAGGACAGCAAGCAACCCTTCTGAGAGCAGCATTGCCCCACCTCAGCACCCAGACCAAATCAGGGAGATCTGGCAATCAAGAGCAGCAGAAGCAAGAGGCAGGAGCATCACAGGATCATGGAATGGTTTGGGTTGGAAAGAACCTTAAAGGTCATCTCATTCCACTCCCTGCCATGGCAGGGACACCTCCCACTATCCCAGGTGGCTCCAAGCCCTGTCCAACCTGGCCTTGGACACTTCCAGGGATCCAGGGGTTACCACAGCTTCCCTGTGCCAGTGTGTAATTAAAAAAGAACAAGGAATTTGTGCCAGAGCTTAAGATCAGCAGAAGTTCTAGAGTTTTCAAAACCTTGAGATGCATTGAGCTGCACAAGACAGGACCTTGAATCTCCATTACTGCTACGGCTCTGAAATAAACTGATTTGTTGGCTGCTCCTAAAGCACCTTATCTCGAGGTGGTTCCACCCCAGGCAGCCCTGGGGCAGCAACAGAGCTGTGGTTTCTGAGATGCTTTAGGAGAAAAAGCAACTTGTTTTGTTTCTCCCACTTCTTTGTCCCATTCTGTCGAGTCATCCCCTATGGCTGCACAACAGCTCCCCTAAAACAGGCTCTCTATCCAATCACAAGGATTTTTAAGGAAAATCTTTGTTGGGTCTATTTGGAAATCATGAAACTGATAAGAGGTTTTTTTTCTGTTATATGTATGGGGTTTTGATAACATTTTCATCTTCCTGCATGCAGAGATGCACTTCTGAAGCAATCCATTCGTGGGACCTGCCTGCTCCCCTCTCACCATGACAAGGCATTTTTTTCCCAATAGAAAGCCAGGCTGTCACTGCTCCCCCCTCCATCCATCACCCCACAAACTGAAAACCTGGGCACTGCAGGTCTCATTTCAACTTTACCACCAGTTTTGTCCACACCACCACACCCAGCAGGTTTTTTGCCCCTCGGTGCCCCCATCCCTGTCCATCTGAAGAACAAGTTCTGTCTCACTCCCGCTGTGAGGTTCAGCTCGATCACAGCCACCCCTCACCACAGCCACCCTTCAGCCTTACCTTGCCGAGTCCTGGCATTCAGGGGCAGCACATCCTGGGCTCCACAGGAAATTAGGAGAAAAAGAAAATTAAAAAAANAAAAAAAAAAAAAAAAAAATCAAAAAATTAAAATCCTCCCCCCAAATCGCAGTGCCCCAGTGGAGTGTGGTGCACAGAGGGTTTGTCTGTGGCAGCGAGGGCTCGGAACAAAGTTGTGGGGTGGAGGGGGAGGAGAGGGTGATTGACAGCCCTGGGCTGAGCCTCATCCCTCACCTTGGGCCATGCGGTCTGATTGGCCGCCTGCTGACATCCCCGAGCCCTGCACTTTTTAATAGACGCTTTTGGATGATCTACGGGGGAAAGGCTTGGAGAGGTGTGTTTCTGACAAGCCAGAAAGTCATCCGAGCCACGAGGGACTTGGCTTCACTCTTTTTACCCTTTTTTTTTTTTTTAAAA